>VWYH01005058.1:723792-795556 GCA_013399365.1 Pampusana beccarii
AATAAAATAAATAAATAAAATAAAAATCAAATAAATAAAATAAAATAATTTAAATAAAATAAAATAAAAAATTAAAAATAAAATAAATAAAATAAAAATAAAATAAATAAAATAATTTAAATAAAATAATTTAAATAAAATAATTTAAATAAAATAATTTAAATAAAATAAAATAATTCTACCTAATTGACGAGACCTTATGTACACCTTCCTGTCCAACCTATTCCTTCATGGGCACTCGTGACTGTACTTCAAACAATGCAGCTGATTGGGTACTTAACACTGATATTTGTGGCAAAGTTTGATGAGCCCTTCAAGCACGACTGAGATGTAATTTTTTAAGCCACTTAGTAACTACTCGAGAGCTGTTCTGGAGGCCCACAGTAACAATACAGACATTCCTTGAGGGCTGACTCGGGGTTGCTTCCCTGGCAGATATAAATGCTAGTGCTAAAATGTCAAGGATTTATAATTATGATGGCGGATGCATAAAACACATAAAACAAGCCTTATTAGGGTTGATTGAAGTAAATATACCAAAGGACATTCCTCCTTTCTTCTGTGAAAGACTCATGTTCGATGCTATTTGTAGCCTGTCACACTCATTATGTTTTCACGCGAAATAGCTTCTGAGTTTTGCTAGATAACAAACGCCCTTTGTTTTTCTTCTTCCTCTGTCCAAGTGGAAAAAAAAACAAATGGAAGGAGAACTGTAAAATGCAAGACTGATTATTTCCTTTCTGTTTACCTTGAAACTGAGAACTGTCACCTTTAGGGACTTACAGAATAGGAACTAATTTTGGAGAGCCCATTTAAAACGGCACTACAAAAATGTAGATGCTAATATCAAAGACTGCATTACTTACTGGAATTCTGCTTGTCAAATGCACTTATTTTAATCAGCCATCAAAAAGGAAAAACTTCTTGTGACACGGTATCTGAAATAAGACAGCTTCTCCTTAGAAATGAAAGCAACATCTTAGCTACCATATTGTAGGCAAGCATCAATAAAGGTTCTCTTGTATAAGATGAATTAAAGTAATCCCATAACACGAAGTATCCTACCTTAAAACACTACTTTAATGCTAAATGAACAGCTTCTTCCAATTCCATTGGCAAGCCTCCTGTGGAACGCACTATAAAATAAGCCAGTAACATCACAAACCCCGCTTCCCCATAGAAGGAGCATCTTGTTGAACAGAGAGCCCCCGGTCACAGCTGCAGAACCGAGCAGCTCTCGGGAGCTTCTTCGTTAGTGGGGCTTTTGAGCAGGGTTTCTAAGGAACCCAAAGTGGGAACAAACAAGCACCGGTCCAGTAATGGGCAGAACCACGCGTGAGGTGGTACCAGGCACGTGGATTCAAGCTTCCCAGCACCCACAGCGCCCTTGGTCCTCCTGTCCCACTCCACTCGCACTCCGTGCACACTTCTCAGCCCATCCACATGTGTGTTTGTGATCCCTCCCAAACCCCCATTAACTATCTTACATCACTATGATGCCATTAAGGTGGCCGAAACACTGCACAGCTTTGTATAAAAGGGGCAGAAGCTGATGGGGAAGCAGGAGAGCCTCTCTTGCTCCTTGCTAACTGTCCCTGTTCCAGTCACATCCGATCCGGATATGGGAGCTCAAGGGGTTGGAAGTGAGCTGTGAAAAATGAATTTTGGGAGCTCATCACCATTTCTCCTACCTGTTCTGCTTATGGCCCTGCTTAGCTACAAACGCCTGAAGGAAACATTGCCCAGATGTACTTGCAGTACCAATAATTTTTACCTGTTCTCTCTTTTCTCGTCTCTCAACTGCATATAATTAATAAAAAATTTAAGGAAGCAGAGTCCTCCAAGGTAGCTTGTTAACCTTCAGATTATATAGACAGGTGAAAATCCTCAGAAATTTAAAGCAAAGTAAATTGTGGCGAGGAGACATTACACCATTAGTGTAAGATCAGAGGGTATGATTGAAATTCTTAGGAATTTGCGTGGCTCTTCATATTCCAGGCACTCATTTATGATTTTAAAAAGCACTTTGTATTTGTAACTAAGCACTTCAACTTTCATCTCCTCCTGATTCCAGCTTAATGAGTAGGCCCCACAAAACCATTTAGGCTGGAAGGGACCTCTGCAAGTCCCTGGCCCAGTCCTTCACTTTGGGCACCTCTAAGGATGAAGATTTCACAAGTCTCCGGGCACCTGCTCCAGTGCTTGACCACCCTCATGGTACAGAAAAAGTTCATCCTACTGGAGTCCTCCTCGTGACTGATTAATGTCCATTACTCCTTGTTTTCTCACCGCAGACTTTCAAGAAGGTCGGAGGGAGCCTAGACCCTCCCAGTAGGTAGTTGAAGACAGCAATAAGATCCAACGAAGTTCACTCATCCTCCACACCATGCGTCCAATCCCTGCCCATGTTGGTGACGCTGCGCTCAAGGGATGCCAACGTCTTTCTTGCACGAAGCAGAACAAAACTAGACACAATAATCGGGCTGTGGCCTCCCAAGTGCCAAAGAGAGGAGCAGAACCGCGTCCCTTGATGGCTGCACTCCCTCTAACCACCTGCATGTGCATTTAGCCGCCTCAGCTGGAAAGCTACGAAAACCCAGATCAACTTCTAGCAAGTCACACTTCTTTTTCCTCTCTCTCACTAATTCAACAGTATGCATCACGTGCAAAAATAAGGTTTTGCTTTGGCCACAATTACTCAACGACAGCATACGAATTAGTTGTTTGTTTTTAAACGGCTTTGATCTTTTTAGAGGACGTTGCGCGACGGAGGAATGGAACTTCAAAGTAAGAAAAAATTTTTAAAAAGGCAGCACAAAAAAATACTTGAATTGTAAAAGCCATCAGAAAGTGTAAAACCATCTGCACAGGATAACACACACAACAACTTTCATTAGTAGCGTCGGGCTTGATGAATCTTGGGATGCTGCCACACGTCACACAGTTCTCGCACTGTGTTTCTGCCTGCACGGAAAAACATTTCAGTATTTCCAACCGCCAAGAGCCCCATTCTTACTGCTGCCTGGCGCAGTGAGACGGCGTTATCTGCCCTGGCTCTGACAGTTTACACATCAGGCTCCAGAAAGGCAAAAGTAAGCTTACAAAACTGGTTGTCACCTTGATGAGGAAAGGTCTGGCCCTAATCACAAACTAATGCTAGCAGTCTCTACTGGTTCGTTCTTAATTCTGTCAATAAACAGTACTCCAAGGGGGTTTCTAGTGCGTTATAATAATGCATACATACTCCTTTGAAAAAAAAAAGAAAACAGAAGAACACCTTTTGCCTTTCAGGCAGTGACCTCGTTTTCAGAAGTCACGGCCCCTTACGCTTCCGCAGCATAAATCAGCATTGACCTCGAGCGACCCCGTCATTAAAGAAAGCTCCTGAATGTCACAATCCTTTTACGCATAAAATTTGAGACAGAGAAGAACAGAAGAAGAGGGGAGGGGAGAGAAGTTCAACAGAAATGCAACGGGAACGTCACCAAAATCCTCAGAATATATTTAGTAACTGGCTGGTACAAATGGCTTGTTTTGTCATACTCATTAATACAAGATGACAAAGTCAATCATTGTCACTCACAGAAGGACTTTTTTTTGTTGCTTTTTTTTTTAAAGGCAAACCACTTTAAGAAGTCTACAGCAACTAAAGAAGAAACCTCTAAAGTTATGCTCCCTCAGAAGATGAGTAACATGCAAAATTGGGCGACATTCAGAACCTTTAAAAGCAGCGTGATGGTTCCAAACGCCGCAGTTGCAGGGATGTACGTACCCAAATGAACCACCGGAACAGAAGGACTAGAAAAAAATATTTTGACTTGACATCGTAATGCACCATTACTGTGAAAACAATGAAACCAGAAGTAAAATTTCCAGAGATAGTCAGAGCTCTGGCAATAACAAAAAACCCTTCAGTGACAATTACTCATTTCAGCAATCAGTTCCTAACAGACATCCTACTGCTGCCTTGCTCATTATGCTCCTTAAAAGAACGATCTACATGTTATAAATTTCAGTATTTTTTTACCCTAGCATCAGCTGCCCACAGCATCATTTCATAGTGAAGTTCCCTAGCTTCTTAGTAAACAAAATAAATGCCGACGACATGTACAAGATCCACAACAAAATTAAACATAGTATTTTAAGGTTTTCCAACTGATAGCATTCAGAATACAACTAAGAAAACGGTATTTGCAAAGTTAGTAGCACCTATGTATGTACACACGTAGGTTTTGCATCCCTTGGACATGAATGTGCCTGTGCAAAAGACCCCACATACTTACCATTCTACTACCGACACATTGGTACTTGTTATTCAGATGCAAACACATCCTATTAAGACGAAATACGAAATTTACACCAGCAGGAATGTTCTCGTCCTTCCACAACAGCACAGGATCCAAAAAATAAAACTGAAGTACATTTTCTGTGATATTATAATTGCTCATTAGATGGATTTCGACACGAGGCTGAGATTCAATGCCCTATTAAGTATAGTGTTGAACATTCACTTGATGCGGAGTTTTGTAGCGTTTAGCTATAAAAATGTGGACTGCAAGTCTGACCTCTGAAGACTGATTAGAATTATCTTAAAGTTTCTTAAGGAGACTATCTTCTGTAAGAAAAGCACTGAAACAAAAGGAAACTTTTCTGTTCTATTGAATATATCGCAAAATATAGAACATGGTTTCTTACCTCCACTAATTAAACTAAAGCTTTTTATTAAATAATAAAAAACACTGAAGAATATATTTAACTAAGAAATTGAATTCAATTAACAGATTCCTATTACTCTGAAATATTGTTTTAACGTGATCTGAAGCCTTCTTTTTGGAAAAAAGTCTCCATGCTTAGGGCATAGTTTAATGCTGATTACAGTAGTCCGAATATTCTGCAGAACAGCGATACGTCTTGGGAATAAATGACTTCAGACCATTCAGATCATTACTCAGAAATTTCAAATGTGATTTTTCAGAGAGCAGCTTGTTCATCCATTTTCCACTCCTCATTACAAATGATAAAGGGATCAATTCATAAGGCAAAGCATTTTTAATAAAAAAACCTCAAAGTGAATGATATACCAGGCTGCGCTTCCAAAAGTAAGTTAAACTCCTCAATAAACAATGCAATGGGAGAGAAGTAAAACACTTTCAGCTAATAGAAACTTCTCCCAAAATGTTTCAGTTGTCCCGAAACCTCGAATATCACGAAGAGCCATCAAAACTGAAGCCACACAATTAGCCAAGTATTTAGCCTCCTCCAGCGAAATGAACTTGGCTGTTCTTCGACCCACCTGTGCCAAGGTGTCAGCAGACACTGGAAAAGGGAATTGGTGCTTTCCCAGCTTTACTGCTTCAGGCTGCCTTGGATCCTTATCCTCCAGGTAAATGAGTTTCTTTCCAAGAGACTAAGAGTGCTTTTTCACACTGGGCTGAAATCGGCTCTCGGGGGTTCCCATCCAGTGTAAGTTAAATAGCTTTTCTATCAGTAATTCAGCAAGCGCACACACTGCGGAACTTGACGCTGGTCGTTGGGAAGGTCCCCAAAAATAACTTTGCTCCTGATTTAAAGATCAGGTGCACAAACCAGTTTTAAAAAATACAAAACAAACCAACCACCCACAAAACACACAAAACAAAACACAATACACGCAGAGCTGGCAAACCCCATGATGCCCACTATTCACTTCTCCACAAATTGAAGAGAGAGGTGTTTAAGAACCAAAGAAGCGCAACCTCCAGGTATTCTCTGCACAGAGATTCAGGAATTTCAGAAAAGCTGAGGAACAGAAAATAATAGAAGTTCACCTACTCTTAAGACACATTAAGAGGCTGAGGAGAATCTGCCAAATATCTATTGCACATGATATCAACACAGAAGCAACTGACCATTCTGGATGAACAAATGACCGGGGTTTTTTTGCCCCATAGTTGCATCTGAACTTAGAATTAATCTTAAGTAAGTCAGGCTAACACAAGACAAACACAAAGACATTAGAATATATGTGGCAATAGGTACACACTCTAAACAGCAGTTCTGGCCAAGTCTGTGGTGTGTATCTGTTTTTTGCTCTTTGCCTTCTCCTACACATGCTGTTTACGTTACATGGGAAAAAAACACATAGTTTTTAATGCAAACTAAGGTTGCAGAGCTGTGTCTGCAGTCCTCTGACCCTTCCCCATGTCAGCAGGCTACTAATAACTAATTAGCCCTTGGCCTCTTGACCCCCAGGGCTGCAGCACAGGGAAGAGCACAGAAAGCGGTTCCACCCTGTGCCCTGGGTCCAGCCCAAAGCCAATGCAGTGATTCCTAGAGGGCTTTGGCTGGCCTGGGAGCTCCTTCTCTCCTTCCACACTTTCAGACTCCATCAAGAACCTGTACAGTTTATCAAGGCAATTCAATTCAACAATAAGTCCATTCAAAACGAAAAAAATCAGCTGGGAACTGAAAAGCAGGGAAGCTCACTGGTCCCACTGGCTTACGGCCTCTGAATAAAAACTAAACGCAAGACGCTGAAGGACTCGTCCCGGTCTCACCCACTGCAGCAGCCGCAGAGTCCATCCCGCATCACCTGCAAACTGCTGCTGTTCAGCTTTAAACGCTCCACTCTTCCCAACGCACATCCTGAAGGTTTCCCACTTCGCCTTAGCTAGAACTCATTTGAGTTCTCTGCAGCTTTAATTGAACTTCAATTACTAAAACTAGCTTGACACAAGCCACGAAGAAGAAATTAATATTCTACTAAATAAGAACTGTCACTCAGCATTTCCTAAGCTAAATGTAAAAATTAAGACTCTGAATAAATGTATGCTAAGTATCATTGCATAAATATGCATATAATGCATTTTCCTCTTCATATAAAGTGTTAAATTTAATGTAAAGACATTTAATTGCACATCAACATTTTCACTGCGATCAATCACTGAAAATCAAGGATTCTTTTAAATAAATGTGGAAATATATTTAATTCAAATCCAATTACTTTGAATACTTTTTTGTTGTTTACTTTTCAATCACTTAGAATTCAGTCAGTTCACTCTCTGGTTAGGAACCGGGATGCCAGGACATAACCCCACTAAATACAAAAACATATTTTCCCTTCTGCAATCAACACAGTTGTTATGCTGACAGTGAAATCAATTTGTGACCCAAATTTCTCATCCAAAAGTCCATCACTGAGGGTTTACCCACACTCAGTCTCTTTACCCAAGGGGTTTTTTTTTATGCCATTAAAATATTCCAGTCCTATTAGAATGCAAATACAAAGGGGTAGAGAGTGCATGCATAATACCATTAACAGGCAAAGATTTCTTGGTCCCCATTATCAGATATTAATTCTCACATTAACTGATGTCTCATTAAAAAATAAAAAATAAAAAATAAAAAAAAAAGAACAAATCCATTAGCAGCTGCATTAAAAGTGAACAAAAGAGGCAACAACTGCTGATGTGATTATGCACCTCACCCTTTCTGAAAGTTTCTGTATCCAAGAGCACCAACCACGTATTGTTTCAACTTTCATTTCAAACCAGGTATGTGAGTACGTGTTACTGACAGCCAACCTTGACAGGGTTTCCTCCACCTCAGTATTTTTAGCAAGCTTTGAAAACCAACCAGTCATTTTTAGCAAGTCTCTAGACGGTTTCCTTTAAGACCTTTTCAAGCCATAACACAGCACTTGGTGGGGGAGAAGAACAGAAGCATTTTTGAGCAGAAAGAGCACGTTTCAGGTGGAGCTCCTGGTAGATTCTGTGCACAAAATACATTTGCAGCACAACCTACATTCTCCCTTTTACAAGTCCACGAGTGGAAGATTCTCAAATCAGTACTACGTAAACAGAAGTTGTGTAAATTCGCATTGCACAATTTGCATTGCACATCGCTGCAGCAGTTTACCATTCACTGCCTCCTATCGGCCACATGTGGACCAACCTGATTAGTTTTTGAATTAGTCTCCCCCAAAACATCATCAGAATTGCCCTAAGATGTACTGTACGTCCAGCCAGCTCACCACCATCCAGTAAGTCACTCAACTAATATTTCCTCAGATATTGTTAAAAACCACAAGTTACATCATCTGAGTCACCAATGGAGGGAGATTTCTCTACATCACATGAACTTTCTTCCACATCCGATGACCCTGAAGCCTACCGACCAGTTAGAGCCCCTCGGAAAAGCTTGGCACTTCCACTGTTCCCACACAGATGTTCACATTTCCAATTAATCATCACCACAGGGAGCCTGGGCACAGAGGATAAGGCTTGGATACACTCGCTTCAATCTTTCTTTGGAACTCTTTCAATATCTTCCAACACAAAATCGAAATATGAGTTAAAAAAATTAAGAATTAATGTACACACTCAAATACGTTATGTAGTGGTATGAACTGGATATAATCAACAGATAAATTGATTTTAAGGTACCACAAGATTCCAGTTCTAGCTCCACTACCATTATATAGATTCAGATGCCTTTAACAACAAAGCTGATAATCTGTGAAACTTAAAGCATATATAAATACTACTAGTCTAAAAAGAAACATGAACTAAAAATCAGCAGTTCCGCTAGTAAACAGGAATTTCAAAGCATTTGATTAATTTTGTAATTCAACACTTTCAAAAAAATAAAAAGAACTACTACAATCAATGTAAGACAATATGAAGGATTTCTCCGTATTCTTAGTGAATGATATATTGATGTCATGGGTCAAACATTTTCCACAAACAAAAAATACAGAGCAGCTACATTCCAGTTCCTTAACATTAAGTAAAGTACCTAAATCCTACTTCTCCAGCAGACAAACCGTATTAGTTGCATTAAGCGGATTGGGTGCTAGCAGCACATTCTATGTAATACACTGACAACGGACGGCCACAGAAATCACCGTGCACAACCAGTGTGCTGGGTGTGTGGATACATCCTTAAGGAACACTTGTGAACTATCATTCCTAATTCATTAACAGACATAAAGGCTCAATGAAGCTGATGTATCTAAAATAATCCAGCATATCGATGACAAAGCTGGAGTTAAGCCCACTCTTCCTCAAGTCTCAGGTTACTACTACAACCACGTAATTATCGTGGGTTTTTTTTTTCCTCACCAACATTTTTCATCAATAGTTCAAGTGCTTTACAAAATATTGATCTTAATTCGACATCCAGGAGAAGCGATGCGCTGTGTCAAATCGCTTACCCACGGCTGCCCCCAAAACCCATCCGACATCTCAGAACGGGGAGGAATTTCAACCTGTCCTTCGGGAAAGGAAAAAGAACTTCACGATGCAGCTTGTTTCAAGCACAAGCGAGCAGATCCCACGTGAACAGAAAGGTATTTGGAATCAAAGTCATTTTTCAGGGTTTCAGGTGAACCTTCAGTTTTCAAGAACCCTGGGCTCTCAAGGAATGCACAGAATTCTACTGCGGTAACAAAGAACATTGGCAGAAACCCCATCATGTAACTACTTGCACTTTCATTACTTATTTACTGTATTACTTACTATATTAAATATACATTTCTCAAAATTCATCCATTTTAAGACAGATTAACATTTTATCCTTTCCCAAATCTCCCACTTAAGTGCTTTTTTACAAACAGAATAAATTTGAACGGCCTACAAAGCAGTTGGGTCTTTCACAAACCATCATCACGGTTTCTATGAAGTAGCAGAAAAATAGCGGTATTTCAGGGCAGACAAAAACATGTAGAAATGAAAGAAAATGCGTAATTCGGTAGGTAAATGCTAAGAAAAATGCATGAGCGAATTCTCGATGTGCACTGCAGGGACCTCAGTTTCAGGGTCTTCACATCCTCCAAAAACATTCACTTTTCTTTGCTGTACAAAAAGGATTTCAAAACACAACTGGAGAAAACACATACTACAAAATAGAGTTTCAATGGAGTTTAGGCAAAGGTGATGCAAACCAGCCTTTGTAGGAATTAAGAGATGAACATGTACAGCATGCTCTAGCTTTCAGTAATAGAAACTAATGGAACTTACAGAAATTTTCAATATCTAGGACTCGGGAACAAGTTTTGAAAACTGCAGAGGTGGTGGGGAGGGGGAAGTGAAAAAATCCAAACCACAAGGAATTGAAATACATGAATACTCACATTAAAAATATATAAAATATATAGCCTGGATGGGGGTGCAGAGAGAGGAGGGCTGGAAGGGAGAAGAGAATAGAAGTATTTCTGATGTTTTCACCACAGTGAAGGAATTAAACTATAAATGACACCATTCTAATGAACCAGAACTGGTTACAATAATATATATACACATATATATATTTATTTTTTTTTTAAATAAAAGGTGTGCAAAAGCAACAAATAAAACGCATCAGAGCTTGGTAAAGATGAGTAGTTTAGCCTCAGTGTTATCTACTGCACATCTGCCACACCACATTATCTTACTACTCAAGCAGCATTTTTGCATTTCAATGTAGTAGCTCCATCAGATTAATGCCCAAGACATTTCAGCTGTGTTTCAAGTAAATAAGTGGACATACAGGAATATTATGCATGGCCCGTATCATTGACACTAAGCAAAGAAAATGTGATTAGCACCAAATTGCATCTGACAGGGGAATCAGAAAGCTGTCAAACACAATGACATGGATTCAGTATTTAGAAGGCAAAAGGGGAAATAAAGAAGCTGGCCAGTCTGGCATGGAGACAGCAATAAAACACAACAGCTATGATAAATTAATTCATTTACTTATGAAAAATTAGAGGCTTCCATACACAGCTCTCATTTATAATCTTGTCAATCTGGCAGAGTAAATAAAAAGCCTATACAATGCACAGCGGGAGGGAAGAAAAAAGAAACAAAAGAGGGGGGGAAGAAAAAACAGATTTTTGCATTTAATCTAACAGAATAATTTCGTATATTAAATGACACCGGATCGAGCCTTTATCAAGTGACTAAAGCACAGATACATTATAGCGGTGGTTACTGTGTTTACTAGAGACGCACAGTGTTAAAACAACAGGAAGGTTGAGATCAAACACTCAGAAGCCATATAAAAGAAAATGAAATTTTTACATGCAAGAGATGCTATTATTGTGTCTTATCAAAAGGATGACAGAAAGAGCTCCAGGGGGGGGCGGTAAATTCAAAGGGCCAATCCCTGGGACAAGAACAGGCGCTACAAGGAGGAGATGTTCACATATCAGCCTTGGAAACCCTTTTCAGGGGAAAATCAGCTTTGCAACATCCTGCAGCTCCGTTTCCGAAGCCATTTCCAAGACATTCTCCTTGGATCGCTGAGTAGACCCAGCAGCTAATACCTCAATAGCAAGATGGCTACAGCAATTTGCTCAACTGAAATCATTGTTGTAATAAGGAGATCAGAGAAACATTGGCCTTTCGGAGGAATATTGCGACGACCGCCCTGTCTGGCAATTGTCAGTAGGTGAGTTCAGAGCAGAAAATAATGAATTTCCTGATAACGGTAGAAAAAACTACCCATATCTTAACAGCACGGAACGCCACCACGAAAATGGAAATGTCTGAGCAGCAACAAGGACGACTTGCTGGATTTGCACCCTCCGGCATTTCACATTTTGACTGATCGCTGAAGATCTTTTAAAATCCCATTTATCCTTAGATACGCACCTTGGCCATAAAGCGTTTAGGGTACAGTCAGTTCATATACAGTCCTGAATATGGGAAAGATTGTTCCAATACCCATTGAAAAGAGCTGATCCTGCCCCTTGCCAGACATTTACTCTGCAGCATCCCAGAAGGACTCCAGGAGACCAGACGGACATCGTGCCCCAGAAATAGGTTGGAAGTCGATTCCTACTCCAAAAGGAGGCACCATCAAAAGACAGGACAGTCGCTAGCAGCGTTCTCCAGCGTTTTGCAGGGTTATTTTGAAATCTGAGATGCTTTAGAACAGATACTTTCTCATTCACTTTGGAAAAGCAATTGCAATAAACCTGCTTTCAGAAAAAATATTAGCCCTGAAGATTTTGAATTTTGTAACTTCGCCACATACTTCTGACTATTAGGGTTTTTTTAATATGCATTATTTTAACTAAAATATTTTCATTTTGGTTTACAAATTAAGTACTTTGTATCCACTTCGATATATATAATTCAAGTACTACTGTTCGACACCTTCTGTTGCAAATCCACAGATCAGAAGGGTTGCTGAGGCTTACTTGTGAATTTCTGCAAGATTCTCATTTTCTTCCCCCACCTTAAGTATGCAACCCTTGTGTTTGTGGAGCCAGCCCTCCAAATCCAGCCTTCTTGCTGACTGTATAGGAAGGTAACGGAAAGGAAGACGGTCATTGCTGGAACACTGGAGGAAGCGGGTGAGCAGTACCAGGGGCATAACTGATCTCCTACCTCTGGAAAACTGCATGTTATTGAAATAAAGCATGGCAATTTATTTTCCCAGTGTCCCGCATCTTCAGAACAAAATCAAACCAATCCTCTAGCACTCCTATAGCAAAACATTTGCTACATCATCATCTGATAGTGATGTGATTTCTACTATGATTTTTTAAAACAAAACAAAAGCACAAATAGTAAGGGTTAAGGATCAGCCAGCGCTTCAGATTTTCTGCCAATTTTCTGCCTACTTTGCTTTTCCATCATTGAATTTTACTCAGTCCTTTTGACTGAAGACAAGAATCTTTACGTACGTTACGATCCCAACACTCAGTGGCCGGGAGAGGGCAAAGTGATGCTGGGGAAGCCACAGGTCAGGCTACCAAAGAGCATTTATGAACCAACCACTCAACCTGTAAATGGTCCAATTCATAACCAGAACCTCAAATGAATTTTTAATTCTTTCATATCCGATTTTTACAAGGCTTCTGGAGAGGCAATTTAAAAGGCTGCATACTACGCACCAGTGGCAACGCGACCAGAGGAAAAAAATTGAATTATTAAATAGCCTCTGCATCTAAAATCTTAACATCTAATTCTAAGTTTTCTGCCAGTTTCAAGCCTTAAGTCGTAAAATATGGGGGAAAAAAAAGCCTGATGTAACTGTGTGACAGGGCAGTTACAGGAAATACATAGTGCCTGGCTAAATCCCTATACAAGAGAACTCCTGTTAATGATAAGCTACTTCACACCACTTAACTGCCCTTTTAAAGCATGTTAGTAGTACTCTTCAGCATAAATACCTTTTTATTTTGACGCTACCTGCTACACTATGGCGGTGTGTATTACAGCTCACAACTAGGCCATAAAAGCCTGGCTTATGATTAAACCTGTTGTACGGTACCCCGGAGCAGAGTTTGTGTGGTTTTGTTGCTTTTAAGGTACGCAGCTAAAGAAAATTAAACATCACACTGAACAGGTATGTTAAAAAGCGCCTTTTTCTTAAAACACTTATAGCTACGATTGCAAGAAGGTAAAGACCAGGTAATTGCACAGTCCCACTGTCACTGAGAATTTCACAGCTGGTCAGGATACAAAGCTTCGAGCAGTTGTAAAATCTCGTTTGAGCATTCGCTGCTCAATTAGAACAAATTTTTGTAAAACATCTTCCTATTATCTTTTCATCTGCACTATTGCAAGAGAGTAACTTCAGCCCACAGGGCTGAGACAAGGAGCAGATCAGAGACAATCTGGTAAGGCTGGAACAAGCACTTAGGAACAGGTAAGATAAGACTTGAATTAACAATTCTTCACTTCTTTTCTCCTTCTATCCCTTTAACCTATTTCACTCCTTGCCTGGTTTCACTTGTTAAGAAACTGGTGTGAGCTCTTTATCCTTTTCTCAGATTTCAAGAGAGCCACTGGTATTAAACTCAGCTGCAAACAAGTACTGAACTGCAGTCTAGGTCATTCATTTTCATTCCTAATCCACAAGCTCGAGTAACTGCATCACATATTTAAATAGTAAATGTTAATTAAATATTAAATATTTAAATCTGAAAACTTCATGAAACGAAAAATTTCTATAGAAGTCCAACTAGGCTCAGACCAGGGCCCAGGTCCTGCAGTATTTGGCCTATTCAGTTAAATCTGGGGAACTGTCCCAACCTCTACGTCAAAAAGTGCAGGAATTTTGCTTTGCAGAGCGCTGCCACCACCACTCCGGCAGGAAAATCAAGGGCACCAAGGACAGAAGGGACTAATGGCACGCTAGGGCCCCAGTTTTAACCTTATCTCGGGGCCAACCCAAAAAACAAATGTCTCTATATTCACCACTACTTACCCCATCCTTACCCATCACTGACAGCACCCACTGCCTTCCCTACCGTCTCTTCAGCACCTCCAGTTGCAATGGTATTATAAACAGATGCTATTGACGAGGGATGGGAAAAACAGAGCAGGGAGACTACGTGTATATCTGAAGCCAAAACTCAGCATAATCACTGATAATTACGTGGAAGATTAAAAGAACAAAACCATTCCGGCTTCAAGGCAAGTTTGGAGGCAATAAACACCTTGTACTTCACAAGTTCAAGATGTAACGCAGGCTCGGTGGGGTACTGAGGCAGCAAACAGATCATCCATTCAAGTAGAACATCCCAGAAGGAAAACTCCAAAGTCTTGGCTTCTTTCTCACAGGGGCATTGAGGGCAGGCCTGCACTGAGGATGAGGATGGGATCAGTGACCCGAAAGGGAGCTCATGTATAACTGCGTCATTTCAAACTGAGAGACGTGATGGGGTGACGAGAAAATATGCAATTAAATAAAACCCCTGCTATGAGTGAGCTCGCCCCAAATGGTGACGGAGCTTTTGCCCCAGCTGGTGCTGTTCCCCGTGCTCCCTGCTCCTCACCCCACAGCAGCTCAGCCAGCACACGGAGAAATATCACACAACATCACCAAGGAGGTGCTTATTTAACACACAAGGCTTCCATCACGACTAAACATCCAATTTTTCCCATTTTCCTCAATTTATTTACTTCCTTTACTATTATGATGTCAAGGGTGACCTGCACAGATAAATCATTTTGCCTTCAATGCAAACGCCTTCAAATTCTTACGCAGTTCCAGCAACAGAATTTCAAATTTATTCTCCTGAAGACAGACCTGACAGTCCTTTTAAAAAAAGTGCACTAATACAAAATTAACAACTAAGAAATTGTTTATCTCGCCTAGTTTGCAAACATTTCTTTCCATAAAATAAGGTATTAGCTAAATAACGACTGCTATATTTTTCATTGAAAGCACATGCATACAAATTGACAGAGAAAACGGCAGCCGAAACAAATATTTGGCGTTAAAGGCGAAACATTAGCTGACAAAAAATGAGCAAGGAAATTCTAAGTTAAGGCTTTCTATCTTTGCTTTTCATGTTACATCTAGACTTTAAACGGCAAGGGATGTTGCAGCACTCTGCATTGGAGTCAGCATGCAGAGTAAGGCAAAGCGTCAGCAATACCTTTGCATTTCTCTGGTTTTGTCAGCTTGCATCCGAACGACAGCAGCACTTGGCTATTCATTGACTACATTTGTGTTTTCCAGGCTCCTGGACAGCACCTGCCCCGAGCTTCATCAGGAGGGAAGAAAAAAGTCCCACCTCTTGAGAAGCAATTAAGACAACTGAAAATAGCAGCGTAACACAGAGGGGTAAAGCAGCAGCAGCAGCAAATAAGTACCGAAAAAGCCAGATATAATTGGTTTTAAATTAGGTTTGAATAGTCCAAAACCATAATTAAAAACTCGACGCATTCTTTAGAAAATAAGGTAAATAACCTCTTTGTTCTACAGCAAGCAAAATTCTTAACCCGTTTTTACGTGCTTGGAGCAACTCGGCCGATACAGAAGCAAATACAATGCATCTTCATAACGATAATCATCCAACTTATAACCTCAAGAAAATTATCTTAAGAATAATTCCATTTCACAAATCTGGAATACAGCAATATTTCCCAAACACATCCAGATACTAAAAGCCCTTTAAATGGACAACTCTATCAAAGGTTATCCTTAATACAAATACAGCCGCCATGAAACACATTTAAGTAAGTTCTTCCAATGCCTAATACAGAGACATTTAGAATACTTATTTAAAAATAAACCCACAGAGAACACACTACACATTCCCCACAAGAAAGAACGTGATGAGACGCTTCTAAGAACAGTGTCCCTTGAAGTCACATCATCTCGGCCAACAGCAGACACAGATTAAATTGAACCATTCTTGTAGAAATTCTTAAAGTCAGCTGTAGAGTCTTTGAAAAGCTCGACTATAATTTATCAAGGAAAAAACACTGGCCAAAGCAGCAGTTATTTTCAGTTTTATCTAGAGACTAAGGACAGAGCTGAGATGCACCTGACAAATCACACAAAACACCTGAGATGTATCAAATTATCAAATAAAAACCACACCAGTACTCTAACAGCCTTCTGTCTGGTAAAAATTGTTGAAAAACACACTGAACAGATTGTAATGCAGATGAATCACTTCCAAATCTAAAGAAGATTTGCTTATATATTCTGAGCAAGTATAATTCCACTTCTCGATCAATTATTAATAACATATTCCAAGTCTGTACTGCTTAAGGAAAGCCACACATTTCTGTTCCACCACAGGTTCCTGATTTCAAGGGTGTCAGGAATTTTTCTTTTAGAACTCACTGGAGACCTGAGAAATCAGGAAGAGTTAAAAAAAAAAAATTTTAAAAATCTGTCAATAGCTCTTTCTATAGAAACATATACTGAACCTGCAATAATGAGGTGAGATTTCTTTTTTTTTGTTTAGTGGACTGTGAGAATTATGTATAAAATAGTTAGCAGGGTCCTAAAAATCATCACTTCTCCAAACAGAAGCCAAAATCGAAGTCGTTTCTTTTGCCTTCCACTGAAACGGAAAAATCTAACCAAGTGTGCCTTTAGAGATAAACCCCAACATCTCAACTTTATTGTACATCAGAAATTTGCAGCCCAGTGTACGTTTTGGCCAGAAAGAAGCCGGCAGCACGAGAACCTGGTCAATGAAACCAGTAGCAAATCCCCAGGAAAGTTACCCCATGCTCAGGTTTTCATTTTAGCACACGGATAGGGTCAACCAGAATTATTTAAAAGCAAACACGCACAGAAAACGTTGGTTTAGAAACAGAAGCGGTGACAGATCTACGACAAGCAAGGTGCAGCCGGTATTTCAAGCATGGAGTATTTCATTAGTTCTTCGCCCAGGAGAAAAATCCGCGCTGAAACAAAGACTAACCAAACCAACTCGAAAAAATAAAATCTATCAGAGACACACAAAATATGCATTAGATCAATCACCAAAACTATCTTTTTAATAATGAGAGTAATACTTCAGCAAATAAAAATCTATTAAGTATTTTAGCTTGAAGTAAGGCGCTAAACCACAAGACCAAAATTTGTCATGGGGATGATACACGACCATCTAAAAAAATTTACAATATCTGGATGGGAAAACTGTGAGTTAATGGAGAAACTGAATTTCCACTATTTAAAAGGGGACACAAACATTCTGCCACGACATCTGTTCGTAGGTTCTACCGCAGCAGAAAAGCAGAAAACCACCAGAATTTTAGCTGTCAAAACAAACCCTCAAGTTAAAGAAAGGAGGAGGAAGCGAGTGCTGAACAATTACGCTCCCAGCACCGCAAGTCTAGCGTTTAGTCAGGCAAAAAAAGAGCCTGCAAGAAGCAGGGATGCGGCCTGAACACTCAGCCAAACGCTGCAAGGAGGACGAGATGGGAAATGCACTCAGACACAGGCCCGGTTTTACAACAATGTACTGAGATGTGCGAAAAACAGCGCAGTCAAGTTCCGTATCGCCGCCAGGGCATCCAAACGCGCGCTCGGCTGCAAGCGCCTCTTTAAATACCGCGTTGGGGAAACCGCGAGTGTTACAGCATTAATTCTTGAAGGTTTCCAAAAAAAAATCACTTTTGGTAACGTAATGACCTTCCCGAACAATCTGTAAGTTTTAACAAGTTGCTTTAAGTTGGGAAAACGGGGAAAAAGGGCACTTGCAAAGCCACCACAGCATCGTAAGTGAATTGGACAGAAACTGCTTAACTAACAGTGAATGGACTAATCAATACTGAGGTAGTAAGCCGATCACAAACGCATCCCACCCTCCTTCAAGTGTTTGACATTACAAAAGCCAACACTATCCCACTGTCTTTGAAGAACATTACTAAAGATCGATTTGAGAAGAATCCTGCTGACTGTGGCTTTATACAAATTTTTACATTTCAACAGGTATTTCAACGAGACCATCGCAAAAATGTATTTTCGCTCCCATAAGACTGAGGGAATGAAACAGCCGTCAGAGGAGCAGACTCTTCTACCGGGATATCTATTTCAGAAACAAAATATTTTCTGTTCGTACAATGACAAATTCCCTTGCACACATACACATTGTTTCATCCTTTTGCTGTGGGATTGAGAATTCAGCACTGTCACACTGTTAATCCCCAGCAACACCTACGATCAGCACTTACTACTGCATGTGTAAACAGGTGCACGGCACTGCATATTTTTCCATATTTTCTGAAATATATTCCACGATATTAAGGCAGGTGGGTAAATCAAACTCTTCTCCTCCCTCACAAATTGAATACGATACCTGACACAAATCAGCTTGTGATCTGATCCAAAATGTTTCGTGCTAAAAAATTCCCAACAGCACTTTACTTTTTGTATAACTGAACCGCACCAAGCAGGGAAGAACGCTTGGCTGTTTAACCGATCGGATTAAACAAGCAAATTCAGGCTGAAAATAAAAGCAACAGGGTTAAGCAATCCTAAGGCCTGCGTCTAAAATGATACAGCACAAGGATGGTTTCTGAAACGGGGGAAACTTGGCATAAGCACTTTCTTCATTACTAACTGCAACACAGCACACGCTGCTCCCTCCATCGTCGTGATTTCCATCCAGCCATTCACTCAATATTAGAATACATGCTCTTGTGTAACCATTTATATACCTCTCGAGTTAAGTCACGGAAAAGGAATAATTCTCCATCAGGTTAAACTACACAGACACCAAGCTTTTAATAATAGATGTAGATAAACTTATTATCAAAAAGAGAATTTACAAAAAGGGTTTGTTCTCATGTCTAGTAATAGCGCAACGCTTAACACAGTGCTGTAATTGAACTCAACGTCAGGCAGCCTAAGGAACTAAGATTCCTATGTGCCTTGGGGAAAACAAAACTAAACAGTTAAAAAAAACCCACATATATTTCAAAAAAAACAATTAAACCAACTTGTACCAGCCTATCTGACCGCCACCTCCAACACAGCAAAGTCCAACTACCCATAACTTGCTGGGAAATTTGGCAGAAAAATAACTTTCCGCAAAAATCTGCTGTATTTGCTCTTTTCGCGATAGAGACCTTTTACATGGCCTGTTCAACATCTGTGTTTACAGAACCCGGGTGCTCATACTATTAAACATCGATACAATCTGTGTTGATATCATCTCCATACTAATCAGATCGATTACTTCTGATATATTGCCCTGCCACAGCACTGTAATACTAATCAAACAAACGGAGCTGCAGGGAGACGAAGGTGATACACAGGTAATTAATACTGCTTGGCTTGCTTTTTTTCCCCTCTTTTAATGCTCGTGGCACTGCACAAGTAGCGCTGAATAGTTTTGTGAAGGGCCATTAAATGAGAACATAATCCAGGATAGTAGGACAAAACCAAGCTGGAATAAAACATCAGGTTAGTGGTGGCGGTTCAGTTCTCAGAGGCAATTGGAGCAGATTGAGAACACCCAGGACCAGCAGGACACCAGTAAGAGCCACTGGCCTGAGTCAGTCCTCACAGAACCTTCTCAAAACACCCACAGATACAACCTCGCCATTAAAAACGCCTTCGTAAACATTCCAGCTCCGCACAGCTTTATTACAGTGAGACTCTTCCACAGTTCATCACTGTCTACTGTAGTGATCCTGTACAAAGAAATCTAACTTTAAGCAGTCATTATCTTTTGGATTCTCTTTCATCTCTAGAAGCAACTAACATTATTTCTACGGCTCTATTAATCTCATTTACAGCTAGTAAACCTAGATATAAACTATATCTATCACTGAGGCGCGCTTTATATATTACAGAGCTGTTAAAAGCATTCCAGCTCATTTATAGGTCTATTATTTAATGAAGCCGTACTCCATCTTAATATATAGCACCAAAACCTAGCCGAGGAAATGTTCTTTTCATTGTCTCAAAACGGACTGACACAGATAACAGCAAAAAGTAAATGTAAAATTGTTTTTGAATGGTCTCTGATGTAGCTTTAATTTCTTCTTCTGTGCCTGGAAATACCAATTAACTTTTTCTTTTTAATGGCTATGGTGACCATATAGGAAAGAGCAGAAGGGCCTCGCTGGCCGGCACAACTCGTCTGGTGAGCGGCTCATGAGAGGCCGGGGAAAGCAGAGAACAAACCACACGGAGAGTGACTTGTCTTGGTTGTTTTATAGCAAAGAGAGCGCAGTAAGTGTCCCGTGCAACAAAAGCTGCTTCTTCAAATGAAAACGCAGCAACAAGGGGAAGATATCCTCAAATATTGCTTGAAAAACCCTACCCTACCATCTATAGATGAGAGTCATCAAAATTTAATATGTTCACTGCACTGAATACTTGATACCATTCAAGAAAATAAAATACGACCGGTTTTTAGAAGTAAACATTAGTGCTGTTGCAAAAGTATTATTGCTGGTTTCACAGCACTTGACTTAGTCTATCTGAATCACCTCCTCAAAAAAAACACTACAAGTAAAAGTAAAATTTAGGGAAAAAAAATGCGTTCGGTTTCACTGCTTCTTAAATTAAATACAGTATGACGGTGAAAATCCAGAAGATTATTCAGAAGCTATAAAAGCGAACCTTGACTTCTTAAAACACATCAACAGAAACTTTTAATTAAAAAACAACCAAACAAACAGACTGCATTCTAAATTTTATACATAAATACTTCCAAATTGCTGGAGCAGTAACCAAACTCTAGCCAGCCGCTGTTCATTTGGGCCAGAGGAATAAAGAACTCCTGAATACTCCCAGACCTCCCAGAGCAGTAACATTGAGAAATTGCTCAGATGAAGACAACGTATGTGTCTGAATTCATCAATCCTTTCAGGAAAGACCTGATGAAACCCTGCTGCACACCATCAAGGATCTGTTTCATAAAACGAGGAGGGTCACGGCTCTGCTGTGGATTCCCAGCCCAGCTCACACACCTGATTCCCAGGTAAACAGCTGGACAGATGTGCTGCCAAAAAGCCTGCAGAGGAGCAAGGAACGATGGAAATGCTGCACTGCCAAGGTAGTCGCGTGCTTCGCACAAACAATTAGAAATAAACATGAATGCAGGGAAATTCTGCTACTTTGGATTGCCTTGAGCAGTGTGTTTCTGCTTCTCCCCTCCCCTCCATTTTCAATCCGAATCACTTGAACACAACGAGACATTCACCACTCAAGAGTTGATCTGCTCCTCCTCATTCCCCATCTAATATCCCAGCCTGCCACGGCACCATAATCGGGGTTCACAGGCACTCGGATAGAACTGGGCACAACCTGGCATTTCCCACTACGCTGGGGGGACACACGGGGAGGGTTTTCTCACGAGTCTCCTCAGTTTTGCCTTGTCACGCACAAAGCCTCCACTGCCTACCCCACTGCATCTTCAATCTTGCCTTGCTTACACTCCAAAGCACGGACTAAGTCACATTTGGTTTAAGATCATTAAACAGGGCCCAAAGTTTCAGGTTCACGGGGAAATGAAGCGAGTTTCTTCTGGCTCCATTGTGCAAGTTGAATGCCGCTCTAATTATGCTGTCAAACTGAGGATTGTGAACTCTTAACAAACACAGACCTGTTTTCATGCAAATTTTACTAGTAATAAAAAGATAGGAAGAAAAATATGTCAGCAGAATTGTTCCTGTAAGCAAAATGTTTTTCAAATGCTTTCATGAGTTGTCAGCAGCTCCAAGTAGAAACAGTTACCAGGGTAAAGTATTACAGAGCGGCTCAAAGTTTTCAGTCAAATCACAGAACCGCAGAACGTCAGGGATTGGAAGGGACCCCGAAAGATCATCCAGTCCAATCCCCCCAACGCTCTACTCGAGACCAACAGCGGAAAGCAAAAGGTAACAGCTAGAAACAGGTCTGCATGCCACGATTTACACAGAAGCGACACGCACTGAGTGGCTTTATTCCCATTAAGCTGGATGAACTGGGGAGAGCGTTTCCAAAAGCGATCCAGCCAGCACACGTCTCATCCGTGCACATCACCTACGCCGCCGCTTCCAAGGCCTGCAAGACACAGCGAGAGGCTGTTCTCAACACAGGCACGGAGCTTTACAAATAAGGATGGAACTAGAGGAAAATAACTGCGCTCTTAGAACGCAGCAAGGGCAAGTCTGCCACGGAAAAGTCGCAGCGAAATCCTTTCAAATAGTTCTCCCACCGCCACAAGGAAAAAAGGTAAGATGAGGATGACTTAACTCAAAGGTTAAGTCAAACACAGATGAAATACTAATAATTAGGCTCTTAATTTTTTTTTACTTTCTAATGTAATCTGTGGGATCTAGAACAGAGTATTGCAGAAGTTGATGCGATAATAACCTGACGACAACTTTGTTTTTTACCCAGAATTAAGAATGAATTATCCTAATTTAATGAAGAACTTTTCAAAATATTAAGCTACAGGTGACCAGGTGAGACCCAGTGAGCCTGCAAGTCTCAGGGCTCCAGGCTGCTCTATAGAACGGCAGTGCAGAAAGCATTCACCTACTGCACAGCGGTGCTATAACAATTAATTAATGTTTGTAAAGTGCGCTGAAGCTGAAAATCACTAGATACCACTCTAAATAGGAGTTCCACAACTGCAACACAGTACTGGAATTGCCACAGCGTTCTCACTGGCTCCGGTTCCTCGTGTGTTTGGTTTTGAAGAGCTCATAACTTCTTTTCAAGCGTGCCAGTGGTTACGGCTCCCGACAGCGAGCGCAGCAAGCAGAGCTCACCAACAGTCCCTGATCCCCTCCACACACATGTTTTGGGAGAGAAGATAACTTTTAACAGACGCCACAGCTCTAAACCCAGTGGAAACCGCCTCATGTCACAGCTTCACAGCTTCATCATCTTCTTCTTTCGTGACATAAAGCTCTTTAAACTGAAACAGAGACAACAATTTAAACAATGAAGGAAATCGCATCTTTAGAGTGGATAATAAATTGGAAAGAATCAGCAAGAGACGCAGTCCATGGGGAAATATAGATTCTATTAAAGTAACAATATTTTGCACTGTCATCTGTTTAGAGTATTTTAAAGAAAATGAGTTCAAGGGGAAGACAAGGAACGACCCCGTTCTGGGCTGATCATTGCCACATATGCTGCATGGGGAATGCAGATGACGATACTCGACAAATCTGAAAATTCAAATCAATATCGCATCCATCTCATTATGTCTTCCTCACCGAAGGAAACCCCACAACCTGTTTGCTCTCAGCCAACCGCAGGCGTATGTATAATCAATAATTTGCAACGATACGAGGTCAACTCATGCAGCAAAGATACTTCCAGTATGGTTCAAAAAACCACTTAACCATTCTTGTTAAGTAACCGAACAGCTTATTTTGCTTCTAGCTCAGTCACGGGGTATTTTTTTTTTTAATAGGAAGATAATAAAACATTAATTGAATGTGTCAGAAGAAGGATGTCACAAGAAGCATATCAATACAGAGAGACATTGCAGCACATGTGCTTTAAAGTAATTGCAGGATGCTGGCTTTGCTCCTAAGTAATTATTACATCAGTTATCCTGCTCCCTATCGTGCCATGCAAAATTTATTTATTTATTTTAAAGATAAGTTGCCCATGGGAAAGTAATTGGTGTGCAGCTACACATCAGCTGTATGTTTCTGAAAAATAAGTTAGTTTTATTTGACTGGTTGTAAAACACGCACTTTGCTGTCTTCCAAAAACGTTGCATGAAATACTCAGCTAACAAGTCAAAGGAGACAGAAGAATGGTGTAAAAATCGAAGAAGCTACAACTGCATTGACATCCGACAGATAAAGGAGATTTTAAACATGTCATATAAGTCTCTACCTCACATTAATACCACTAGCCTTCAATTTTTACACCATTCTGAATAGTTAGGGAGCCTTAGAACAACAAGAATAACAAAAAAACCCCCACACACCCCAAAAAACAACAATGACAACAAAACCCCTCTCAGCTGGAAGTTATACAGAAAAGGCAGCTAGCAGCTTGGGAAAGGGAGACAATAGCCCACACCCTTCCTTTCTACAGGGAGAAGAATTTCTCTCCAGCTGGGATTTTCTACTGCACATAAGTGAAACGCATCCAAATAGTTACACAATCAGCACATCTTTTCCTATTAAGGCAAAGAAAACGCTGTGAAGTTTAACTGGTTGTTGTAAGCACACAGACTCGTCACCGCCTCTGCAAACCCCAATCTCTGCTCGACATCAGCATGTGCCCAATTAAACACGCGCGGTGCCCGGTGTTTGCGTATGGGGCTGGCACAGAACCCGCTCCAGTTCAGCTGGGACCGGCAGCCCAGCGACAGCCACGCTCCAGAGCTCGGTTCCCAAGCCTCAGGGTGCACATCAGCCTCTAGGCCTGTTTCTTGTGTTCCATCTTTAAAAATTAGTAGGGAAAGCTCTTCAGCACAGAGACCCAGAGAATGTGAAGTGCACCAGAGGCCCGTCAGGGTTTCACTGCTGAGAACGTACTGGTGTCCCTGGACACCCACCAGATGGTCTGTCCAGCCTTGTGACAAGGCAGTGACACCTTGTCCTGGAGTCACACACTGCAGGGGGAAACTTGCTTCCTACCTAAAGCAACGTGGCCGATCCATTCCAACAGATCTCTTGCATGTCCACTTGCCTGTCTTGAATGCCCTTACAAAAGACGCATTAAAGCAAACTAGGAAACCAGAACAGAGATTTTTATTATTTTTTTTTCATATGCATTGGAACAATAACATGCTAACATTCAAATACCAGAAACTAGAGCCCAACAACACGGGACAACACTTGAGATTTTTAAAACCACATGTAATTAAACAGTTTTTCTTTTCCATTTTAGGATGTTTCAAAGGTAGGAAATCTTTTGGATTCCCACCCAGTTCCTCCCTCCCACTACAAACTGTCAGAAGAGATGGAAGGGAGTCTTTTACTCAAGGAGTTGACAGCTCTCAAAACACATTAATGCATATCTCACAATAATTGATCTTCAAACTGCAGCTGTGGGACGCATTTTGGGAGACAAGGATTTCAGCTTCGACTTGAAGGAAGTTTCTCGCTTTTTGCAATCTGGAGAAGTGCTTCCAATCATGAGGGCACACCTCATCAACCAGCAAAATTAAAAAGCAAATAAAAATGCTGCTTTCTTCTTTTTTAAATGCAACTCATGACCAAGGAGAGAGTCATTGCTGAAAACAGAAAACTTCGTTAAGAGAGGACAGAACATTGTCTGAGTATGGAAGTCAAGGCAGAGCAACAGGCACACAGATGTATGCAGACACACACATGCACTGGAAAGACTTGAACGGATTTCACTACCTCTAAAAGAAATACGCAGCACAAATAAACAGTGACAATGAAGCTTGACAGTAGGAATGTAGAAAATAAAAGCTAACTATTAACAAAGTATCATTAACTCTTCCTCCGAGCATCTTCCCAACTCTAGACAGCACATCATCACTACATTAATCTACAAGTACTCATGCAAAAGTAAATCACTTTGCTGATTATCTATTTTTATCTGTTCCCTATTATTTCTCTTCCATAATGGAAATAAATAGCCAATGAACAAATTCCAATTTTCTTTTTTTTCTAGGCTCAGTATTTTAAGAAAAACAAGCTTGATTGTCTTTTTAAAACAATGCTAAGAATTTCCTTCACCAACAGACATTAAAATACCCAGTACCCACTTACACACTTACATTCGCTGCTCGAGAAGTGGGCCCACGTGAACTTCACGAGGTTCAACAAGGCCAAGTGCAAGGTTCCAGGACAAGGGGTAATGGTTTTAATTAGAAGAGGGGGGATTCAGGCTGGATGTGAAGAATAAATTCTTTACAATGAGGATGGTAAAATATAGGAGAGGTGGTGGATGCCCCATCTCTGGAGACATCCCTGGCTAGACGGGGCTCTGAGCAACCTGAGCTGGTGAAGATGTCCCTGCTCATGGCAGGGGCTGGACAATATCACCTTTGACGGTCCCTTCCAACCCAAACCATCCTGTGATTCTATGGTTCTATACACACCACCCTACTCCCAAGCCCCTACCAGCATTTTCAGACAACACACTGACCAGCTATGCTCCTCTAAGACATCTTGGAAAGCTGCCTGACACCCTATCACAGAGTTTGCTGCAGCATGAAGACAACTTGCAAAAAAAAAAAAAACAACAAACTTCAGGATACATGGACAAAATACGCACAAAACACCTGGCTTAATGTTCCTCCTTTCTCAGCCAAGTGCCATTTAGGCTATTGCTAAGGAAGCGATGAAATACAGCTTTACAACATCTTATATCTCGTAGCATTTTTCGCCAAACCACATTTCTGCCCAGATTCCGCTGTTAGAAAACAGAGTGGTTGGGGCTTCCTCACGGCACACGGCTGCTGCCCCTCCAGAGCTGGGTTTGTGCCAGTGCTCCACCTCACACACGACCACCCTCTGCAAGAGACATTTGCTAAATTGCAGCTTTTTCATCTCTAAATTATCTAAAAGGGACACGGAAGCAATCAATCACTTAACGGCTGGGGGGAAAAAAATAAAAATCAAAATAAAAGCACAAGAACTCTGGTTTAGTACAGAAAGGAAACCAGAAAATATCATTAGGGTGTGGATGACAAGTGAACAGGTAGAGCCTCATGTGCCTATTAAGCTAGCTTACATACCTGAGATATCTCCATTTTAATGACAGGAAGCAAAGAAAAAGCAAAGTAAAACAAATTTTGGAAGACTTTTGCCTTGACAACATTTAAGATCCCTTTCTGCATCCAGTGTAGCTGATAAAAGTTGAGGCAGTTTACAGATTATTTTTATTTGGTTGGTTTTGTCTTAATCTAACTTGTCTTCAAAGCACAAAAAGCAGCCTGTTCATCAGGACTGCAAGGCCCAACAAAAGAGCTCCAGGCTAAAATTCAAACATGCTTAAGTCCGCTAAAGCTACTAAAAGTCACCCTGTCAAAACCTCTTGACTGTAAAGCTGCACCTCTGCAAACTCTTGCTGACAAACTCTGGAACCTAAATTATCTGTACTGGTGTGTACACGTCTTCTTTTCCAAACAACACAAGAAAAATCCTTTTCAAATTAGCTAGGTTTTGCTGGTTTCTAACTTAAGAGAACATAATTATGTAGTGTTATCAGATACCATTTCCTCTCCTTCCTCACAAACAACTAAATTGGTGCATTTTTGGCGCAACGAAAACCACAGGAGTAGAAGGTTTATAGCACGTGCTCTTAAACACAGATGTGAACAGGGTGGGAACAACAGAAGACCAACTTGGCACCCACCAATTACTCCTTTCTAATCAGACTAGAGTGCTCATTTATTATAAAGCAAAAAGGACTATGTTTTTCTTTTCTTAAAACACTCATCCCATTGTACATTTCTTTGATAATAACTTCCTTACAATATCTTTCCTATGAGAGGAAGGCATCACAGAGCCACGTTCAATAAGGAGGAACAAGAGGTCATAAGATGAGTCTTAATGACTGTGCCAAGCTTTTGAAAAACCAGGGGCAGAAGTGAGTTACCTGTAACCACACCCCGCAAATCCTCAGCTCCAAAGACTGAAGTGCCTGAAGAACGCACTGGCTTCCAAAGCCCCACCGCTGCTCCCTTCTCTACAGAAATATAAAAGCCATATTTAGGTGCTTAAAGTGGGAATCTGGTGGTTAACTTCAGCTAGCCGTGTTCTAAGGGCTTGGTTAGTCTTACTACGGAAGATGTACTTTCCTGAGTATTTCAAAGGTAAAAAACAATGCACGTGCCAAGTTATATACCTCATAATATTCAATAATCAATCATTGGCTCTTACAAAGCTTTAGCTAGCTATCAGTGCTACAGACAATCCACGCCATCTCCTTCATATATCATATATTCATGTTGAAATTTACAGCTGAGCCAGGACACATGAGACAAGCTGGAACTTCTCATACACAAACACAGTTGCAGCAGAGCATTGAACCAAATCAAGCAAGAGAAACTTATAAATTTGCACAGTACTGTAATACCTGCATACAACAATCAACCAGTAGACAGCAATGATATACAACCTGTAATACTCTAATGCTTTAATATAGGGCTACAGAAGTTTGTAAAAATGCTTTCAAGGTTTTTTAATCATTTTATGCTCCATTCATTATTGTAAATCCTTAAAAATTTATCAGACTAATCTTAAATGGGGATACGAAATCTGTAGAGATGAAAACATCTGTAGTTCTGTTAAAGAATGAAAACGTAATAAATACTATATACACTATGACACAAACCAACCACTACCTACCTAATATTACAAACACCTTAATCTAAAACTCGGGAGAACGGATTTGGGGATCAGGACATAAACCAGGATCCCAGAATGCTGGGGTTTGTTCAGTGTCCTGTTACATGATGTCTTCTGCAACTCCAAGCACCACCTGCTCACCAGTATTTCACGCCTGTAAAATACGAGCAGTATGTTGCCACAGGGTAGCAGTGCCAGGGAAAACTCATTAGATACTGTACTCACGTGAACACTATCTAAAAATCAAGAAACAGAGAAACAAGAACAGCTGATCCAGAAAAGCAATTCTTATCTTGAGCAACTAGCAGTGCCAATTTAACGTTCCAGACGAGCACGCACACAAGGATGTCGATGCTGATGGTCTCCTGCCAGCAGACCTACTCGAGCCACCTCACCCAGGATGGTCCCCATCCAGGGCTGACGAGCATCACATGGAAAAGACACAACTATCCACCACCATCCCCAGGGGTGCTCTCTGTTTCCTACAGATAGAAATTCAGCCTCTGGGCCTGTCAAGATAGCATCTTTTGCAATATTCAAACCACATAAATTTGGAACGTGGAAGGTATTTTTCTATTCCTTTGCAAAGGATGTGCAGTCCACATGCCTGTCCCCCACAAAGTCAAAATGACAGCTAGATAGAAGGAAAAATAAAAATAAGGAGAATAATATTTTGAGAGCTTAAACATTCTGCAAAATATCTACTTGATCTCTGTGGTGTTTGAAAACTTAACAAATTGTGGTGCTCACCATCATGATTATCTGCATACGTTAACAGCTAAGGACCTGAGCAATCCAGTTAGAGTATCCAACACAGTAATTTATTGCAATTAACTACTTCAAAGGTGACCTTTATTAAACTATCTTACCAATACACAGTATTCTTATTTAAGCAATAAACAAAACATTTAGCATCTCACATTATTTTCCTGCTTTGGCATCATAAAGCAACAGCACAGTTATGACAAGAGGACGAACTAATGGGCAAAACATACAAGTTAGCACACCCAGATGCTACTAAAAACTGGCTACTAGTCATCACATCCCTGTACTTGCGCCGGACACAGGTAATCATGTAAGATACCCCAACCTCTTCACTTACTGAGCATTTATGGGTTGTAACATGTGCTTACTCAACAAAGCCAGCCCAGAGTGAAACACAGAAACAAAAGGGCTTGGAAGAGGATTCCCTAGTGCTGCACCTGTTTTCACAAGATCTTATAGCTCCATCTAGCTCCGCACAATGGAAATCACTGGGACATCTAAGAAACTGCAACCTAAACCCCAAGGAGGACACGACTTCAATGGATACCAGATCAACACTGTGAAACTAAGGAGGATATACTTATTTATATCAGGACAAAACATTAGTAAGGCAAACACCAGGCCATCAGTCCCCGCTCTCTATGAAAGAAGATGAACTTTTTAATGGCTAAAATAATTCACAACCTCTGTGCTTTATCTAAAGTAGCATCATTTTGATTCTTTGGAGTGAGAACACACGCAACACTTCAACACTTCAAATAAGAGTATTTATCAAATACATTCCTGTCAACATTTTTCCTCAATTTTTGTTGATGCTTATTTAATTAACAGCATAAATTCAACTATTTAAGTTTTCCCATTAAAGATTCTTCAACAAGTCATCACAGTGTGTATTTGGATCAAATCTTCTTGCCATTGGGAAAACTCTATCCATTACAAATCCAGAATTCAAATTTGAGATCAAGATAAAATACCAAATAAGATTAGCTCAGCTAAAAAAACAGGAATAGAACTCCGCTAATTTTCAGTAGGATACGTTGCAGGTAACTGGAATTCGCCAACTATGCATCAAAAAAAAAGCTTCAGAGGCTATACATATGCAAAATTAAACCTCCTCATTTATTGATATGTATAACTTCAATTACGTTTTAAAAGAGCAGGCTTTGCATTTTTTGAGCAAATCTTCACAAGGTCTGCCGCTTCTTAACTGCTACTAAATCTTAACGAAAGCTGAAGAAACCTAACTATTGGAAAGACAGCAACATCCTTCATGACCAGAATGAGTTTCTATAGTATCTTACAACTACAATTTCCTCAGTATTCTCCATCAGTAGCATACTCCAATATTTCTCCAGCTCCTTCTTGTCCAACAGATTGCTGAACGATCACAAAGCAGCAGCAGACGGTAATATGATGCCAACTTTATTTAGAAAGTTCCCTGCCTTTAAAGACGGAAAATCTCCAGTAGGATTTTGAATTTCACATAGACTACTTCAAATCTACAGCATATTTTCCTCACAGCTGGGAGTAACAAACTTATATGTTAAAACACCAAGTATCTCTGTCCCCATTTGTGGAAATGTTTTCCTCACAGATTAAACTGACACCACCTGACCACTGTCATAGAAAGACACATAAAATGTTAAGAGTGATACACTGATAATTAGTAATCTTCACATGGGGGGGGAAGCCTTTTTAGCATATATCAGGCTCTCTTTTTTAGAGTACTTACCATTTGGACTTTTCTCATGCTCCCAAGATGCTGTGACTAGAAGGAAAAAGCAGTTGCCAAGATTTCAGGCCTAAGTTCAAGGCCCAAGCCTGGATTTTGCTTGTCTTTTCAAGGCCACCACACAGAGGGATGGCAACCAAAGTTTCCAACAATAACCGAGCCTGCTATTAACATCCTTATTAACCACTGCCAGTCTTCGATAATTAAGTGCTCTATTTCTAAAAATCGGATGATTTTTCACAGAACTTCCACCTCAGTTTTGAGCACTACAGCCGTTCTCCAAGGCTCATCTGGAAATACAGCATAGGCAGGCGCACACAGAACGCCCACCCGCTGTGGGGCTGGGGTTTTTTATTGTCTTGTGGCTTTCTGTAGTCTTTGTTTTGGGGTTGTTTTTTTAGCTTTGCTTTATTTCTTTATTGCTGTGGTGTTTGCCTGAAAATTACTGAGAAAATAAGCTTCCTCCTTCCATGGAAACTTAAACTCACAAAACTGTAACCAGGCTTCTAGAAGAGGATACTGCTAAAAATGCTTTTCTCATTTATAGGACAAGGAACCAGGGAAACCTGAACTCGTGTTACTATTGACATCCTTTGGAACAAAAGCACAAAAGGCAGGAAACCAAAATCTGCTATTCAAAAAACTGATCTCTGATCATGTATCCCAGAAGCAACTATAGAAAAGCACTCCCACAAAATCTGTACAGCCCAGTTCATCCAGTTCCACACATTCACTTCTAAAAATATCAATGAAATAAAGTACTCTTATTAAATTTAATTTTCCATAGTCAACAATACTGCAAACGCAAATACAACTTTCCTTTCAATCTTGCATGTCTAGTTGCTGAAAGACACAAGCAGCTGCCTCACGATGACCATACACTTTCACCTTGCAGAGTGAAAAAGTCCTTCCATACTTTATCTTCACTTTTTTTTCTGGGCGTCTCCAATGACACCTCCAGACCCGACTTTCAGCCTTTTTCACCTGGTTTAGCTAAGCTACTGCTTGTCACCATACCAGGCTCTAGAAAAATGCCTCAGAGCTTTAAGGACTGCATGTTTTTCAGCTTAGCATGAGAAATGTTAAGCATCATACATTGATTAAAATGTCAATATTTATTCCATGTCATATCTGATATCTTTTTTTTTTTCCTTATCTGTTAGCACAGAAAAAAGAACACACATCAGTTGCAGTAATATAAACTGTCACTGTGGATCTGCTGTATAGCAAAACTTAACAGGACCCAGCTAGAAGGTACACAAGATAAATAAGGGAAGACAAACGCACAATCATATTGTTTTCTTAATCGCCAGGAAAGTTCTTTGCTTTTGCTAGTGACTTTGTTCTTCAATCTCTTATTTGCTAAAGCCTTCTCATGCTGCAGCTGGGCAAGGACCAAAACAAGAGCCGCAGAGAGCAAGTCAGCAGAAGAAAATTCCGAGATGAAGAGATTCACAATGGGGTAACTGCATATACCACTCAAAAAGCACCACAAAGGTCAGTCTCCCCTCAGAATTTGGAAGAGAAGGAGGAAAAAAAAAAATTATGTGACCATCATTCATTAGTTCTTATTTATAAACATTTACATTCAAGATCTAAAATTTACATTTTCTGCTTCTACAATTCTCTTAATCTCTGTTCCCATTCTCACGACACTTTGCAAGTCCCATGCATTGCGAGAGCGCAAGTTCTTTGCTTCAGTAAAACCCGACAATTTCTTCAACACATCACCCAGAGACTTCTTGTCCAGCAGCCTGCGGTGGCATTTTTCAGCCGTGGGCCCTTCTCCCTGTTACTCTTTGTAATTTGCAGTTCTGCTCACCCTGGTCATCCTGCCCACCTCCTCCACCTGTGCACACCCTAAAACCCTGCACAGATGAGAGCATTCTTCAGATCAAATAGTAGATTTGCTATTTCTGAATCGAGGGTGGCGGGGGAAACACCACCACACACAAAAAACCCACCATGACAAATAGAGACGATGTTCGCCGAAAACCTTTGTGTTTCTAATAACATCAAAAATCTCAAAAGAACTTACACAGCTTTATATTGTTGGGCGTTTTTACATAAATTAAGGACAAATATTTGACTAAAACTATTGTGGAGGTTTAACGTACGTTTTACCAAAACAAGTAACTTTTATTTCAGAATTAACTAGACACTGACACCACCACGACTCCTGATTCAGGCTGGGCTGTGTTAGTCTTCACATTAATCTGCTTAAAATTCCTGACTATCAAGGACGAACAAGGGCTGCATTACAGGCTTATAACAAGGTTAAGCTTGAGAAGTTCTATTAATACGCTCCCTAAGGCTACCAGGAAATTCCTTAAAGCAAGCAAATTTTTGGCTTTGCTGTGGATAATGCTCTAGGGTAGCCTGTTCTAGTTTATCTCATGTCTGCATCAGCAGCCCGTCTCCTTTTGGGGGCTCATCAGCTGAGATGCTCATCAGGAGTCACAGAATTACTTAGCAGGAAAATCTGGAATTCTGCCATGTTCACTCTCCATATCCCCCACATAAATTAAGTTTTAACTGACTGTCAAGCCTCTGATTCATTTGTGAGAAATAACAGTTTTATCTGCCTAAATTCCAGATACTCAAAAGCGTAACCGAAGCCCTAACAAAGAAGTGGTATTCTGGTGTAACAGATCCGTGATAACCGTGTCTACACACAGTTAATGCACTAACACGTTCCCCAAGTCTGAAAGAAGCAAAATCAGGTTCGTGTTTAATAATATTCTTATATATCTTTCCTTCCTATGCTTCTATATCACAATTGTGACACTTGGAATTTTAATTGTACAAGTTGCTCTAGATATGCAATTCCAAATGAAGCTGAAAACTAATGTACAAACGTCCTGCTAAATAAAACCAAGCATAACTTTCTTTTTAATTGCTCAGGCCACAGCCTGTATGTTAGAGTTACTGAGAAACAGCTCCAAAATCATTTATTTCAGTAGAGTTACTGGCAAAGTTCAGAGCAACCAGAGAAGGATCTCAAAAACTTGTAAATAAAACAATTGAGCACAGCTTAACAGAGTGGAGACACCTTATGAGCAATCCCACCGCTGTTTGAAGGGGTCCAACTTAGTGAACTCACCATTAGTAACCGTCTTGCCTTGTTCTGCCATCCAGAGAAGATGTTTGTAACTATTGCAAACAAAGGAATGGTTGTTGAAGTGTTGTGAAGGAAAGAAATTGGTGTCCACCAATAAACTAACATGTTTTTCTACTAAGTGATGTGTCTGAAGTTCAGCTGCATCTGGTGACAGGAGCCAGCTTTCCATCAGGTACCCAGGACAATAAATAACTTGGGAACAGAGGAGGTTTGGGGTTGTTCTTGGGGTTTTAGCAGGGTTTTTTGTTTGTTTTTAACCAAATTAATGCGTTTGTGACTTCCCCTGTCTAATTGGTTAGGTCCATATTACGTTAAAGAGCTTGGGTTTATGAGATAACCCATTTGATAAAACCCTGCTAGACTTTCCCTTGGTGCTTCTCTTCTTTATTCTGCTTCTGACATTTGATTTAGGAACCAATAATTTTTTCAGTTAGTACTTTAAGAAATTAGACTGTGAGATGGACTTAAATTGCTGGCAATTTACCACTAGCCTAAGTTAGAAGCATTAAAGAAGACAGCACAGGAAAATTCATACAGGACTTTTTCCTTCTCTAGACAAAAATGCTGTATAAAAGCTAGTTTGGGGATTTAGGTAATTTTTAAAAAAAATTATGTACACTTCAGCACATGAAACCCTTCATCTTGTGCTTTTTTAACACGTCCTTAATTCTGGTTTTTAAAGTAATATTGGTGATTCTGACTTACTTCACTTGCATTCATCCAGGATGTTCACACTGCAATTAAGTTATATGAACAATTTAAATAAGTTAGCACTTAAAAATGGAACAATTACAACTTTTATACAATTAAGAATTAGGATCCTCTAGGGGACTGTCTGTCTGCAAAATTACTACTTGTTCCTGTTACATTAAGGCACAAGCCAAAGGCAAATTGACTTCGCCTTCTGGGAAATGTAATGATCCCCAGAAATTCTCTGCTTAAAGCCAATTGTCATTCATTAATTCCTTATTCCTGAAAAGAGGTTCTGCTCCAGCTTCACCCTTTTTCTCTTCTGCTCCTACCATTCTTTGATGACAAGTTAATTCTCAAGATTCCACTTTTAAAAACAACGTACGCGGGTCAGAGTGCTACAAAGATTCGCCAGGTTCAAACCATTTCCTATTAAAAGTCTCTTTTTATGGCACTTGACTGCAGAAGGTGCTACACACAGTTTGTGAAATAGCAACTAAAGCTCTTCTGCTTCAACTTTTTACGAATTGCCATCATGAAAATTAATGACCCAGTTCGAGCGAAGCTCTGCAAACTGAATATAAGCAGCATGTAAACTGCAGGGACAGTGACGTGAACTAAAAGCAGCACTAAGGCCAAAGGAGAGACCCCACTTTATGTTTTGGAAAGCGGGTTCAACAGAACGCTCTGGAGTTCACAGCTTCCACGCGGCTGAAATTTTGAGCGCTGCGCTCTCCTTCATCGTTGCCGGCTTATTATTTTCATAACCACTTTGTTTTATCGCTGGTTAGAAGAATAAAGCAATCTAGTTCAGGTTCGCTGTCTACTGAGCTGTGTTTCTGTCAAGAAATGTGTCAAACGTAATGCGAGACAGAAATCACCCCGGGAACAACCGAACTGAAATTTCCAATTCATTTCACACGTGAAGCCTTTTATTCTAAGCCAACCTAATCAAAAACGGTTTCAAAACTGAGCTTAGTGCCACATTTTAAGATTGCAGGTTCGATTCCAACTTATCAAAGCAACATCGTTTAAAAAGAACTACATAATTTCATAATTTCTTTCTAGTTGATTGTATGGTACAAATGACGAGGATCACCCGGCAACAAAGCCTCTATGGCAATGAACTTTCTCTTCGTGACCCAGGATCACAGAACTCACGTTTATCCTACCCAAAACTTGTCTTTCTGACTTGCAAGTGGAGTTTGGAGCTGGAAAATGAGACGTAGAAAGGTATTTGAAAGGTGCCGGACATGCCTCCCTAGCACCACATCTTACGGAGTTAACTAAGACTGTACTTTTCCAGTCCCATCTCAAAATGCAGTTCTGCATCAAACTTCAGCACTGAAATGCGCTTCTAATTTTGCGCTAAGTAGATCTGAATTATACACAGGGCATTTTTGAAGCTGCAGGGTGATTATATCAGGCTAAAAGCATAATTGCAGGTAGATTAGAAAAACTGCAACGATGCTCAAAAGCTCACCTCCCCTTTTTAACCCACCTTGCCTCTGTGGCAATTCAGCAGCTCCGGCTTTCCCCATATATTTAATTGTTTTTTAAATAAAAAGCAAATCTGAAATCTACAACACCCAACATAATCTGAGCAGATCTAAAAGGAACTGATTTTATTTTTTAAAAGTATTGCTTTTCCCAGCTGAAAAAAAGACTGAGTTTTGTTTGGGACAGTCTAGAACTAAAAGCAGCATCAAAGCAAGCATTGCTATAAGTTACTCAGGTGAATCCCAGTGTCATGTGGTTGTGTTATTCTCACATATGCAACAACAACAAAAAAAGGGCATTTTTTCAAAGGAAGAATTTATTCATTTGGTGAAAAACTACTCTCATGTTTACCAAAGAAATAGCAAGAGCAAACAAGCAGCCCTTATCACTGCATTCTTCACCTGATTTTGAGTTTGTTAGCCGGATTTTTTAAAAAAACATTCCATCAGCAACCCATCATACAATTTAAAATAACATTCTACACAAGTTGTCAATAAACTGCACTCTCTCGAGCATTGAAATTCAATTCTGGCCATTTAGAAGAATATCACTTTGATTTGTTTTTAAAGGAAAAAAGGCAAAACAACTAGATCTAGTTTTAATTCCCTAGCATGCAAACCACACAGATAGAAGGTTCCAGGCCTCTTTCTGTGACATTGTTGACATATTGAAAAACTGAGTAGCCACCCAGACCTCCCAACTTCTGCTTTATAACTCCAGAGACTAAGTTTAAAAGGCCATGAGAAAAATTAATGCGTTATTATTTACAGTCCTGAATTACGACGATCACAGCAAGGAATCTCTCAGCATATCACAACATCCCATAAAACTTTTTGAAGTAATAATTTCCAAGTATTTTCAGCCTTCGCAGTGAGTTATTCAGATATTAAATTCCCTATGAAATTAACATGACCTCTGGAAATGCAGCATCTTAAATTATATTATTTCACTTCTTTAAATCCCATATACCTCACCACGCTTTATGCATTATTCCTAACAACTTCAGAATATTAGGACGTTAATTTCTAAAATTACTCTGGTTTATTATTAATGTTGCTCCACTAAAATCAAAGGAATTTAAGTGGAAAGAAGGTTCTCTGTACAGCTTTCCAACTCCCTGAGTGCACTGCAGCTGATAAAGGAAATCTAAGGCTGGTCTTTTTCCTTTAATTAGTCAAAAGCATTAAGAGAAATATTAGCCCTCCTCTTCCTAAGTACACATACAAATTACCTGGGAAAAAGCACCACAGTGCTGTTAAACCTGCTTACATTTCCCAAGGTAAAAAATTATAATAGAAGCAGATTTTAAAATCATCCGTGTTGAAAATACTCAATTCCGAGTCTTCCAAGCAGAGTGAAATGTAATGAGTAAAAGCTACAAGATAATGAATTGAGGAGTGACAAGAACTGGAGGCTGAAGGATGCTCTCAGTGAAATAACGGTGGCTTAATTCACACTTAACGCTCCGCAAACATGTCTGCTGGATAAAGACTGAAGTTCAGAATTTGAGGCAGTTTTAGAATGAGTTTGCAAGCTGGTAGCAAACATGCGAGGTTTAAATATTACCCAAATAACACTCCACAGTTCAGCTTTTGGGCTACTTTTTCTAATCATTCGTTCTGTAACATAAGCATTAAGTTAACCCCCCAAAAAAATCATTTAATTGCTTCAGTAAGATGTTCGAGGTACATTCAGAAACACAAGTAAGTTTAAACAAGTAAGTTTAACAGAAATGACTTTTTGATCTTTCATTATTTTCTGAAAGCACAGCTGATACATTTTGAGACCAGGTTTACTTTTCCCTTACCAAGCTCGACACATATGTAAGAAGCCTTAACCCAATTAGTTGGAAACTGATTTATCTATTTAACATATAGGTGAAAAGCGGAAAAAAACTCCGCAGGTAACAAACATAACACAGACCTAGGGGACAAATTTCACCAAAATGTCTACTATTTAATTTCATTTACTCCCTCATGTAACAGTAAAGGACCTACCCACCAGCACTCGGATTCAACTGCCTCCTGGGCAGTGCTGCTGTTCTTTCTAAATCGATTTTCATTCCTCATTGAGTCTTAAATTCATGCTCTTCACTGAAGCATTTAATTCAGTGCAAGTGTTAACTCTGATCTAGAGGGAGGAAAGGGAAAGGGAAAGGATCACTGGTAAAGCACCAGGTTACTTATCAGTAGAAGAAATAGAAACCGCTTGTAACACAAAAAAAGGCCATAGCTTAAAGACAGACACTTTTTCCTTTTACACTGATTTTACAAACTAATAGGAGAGCAGTGTGCTTTCAGCTACTAAAGCAGATATCTCTAAGATCAGTCTTAATAGCAACTTGTGTTTCAATAACCAATTCCATTGTAGTGAGAAGCCAAAGAACAGCGCATTGAAAGTACAGATTTTGACAGTCCTTCAAAATTCCGTAAGGATGCGTTAAAACCTAATCCATAAGAAAAAAAAAAAAAAGAAAAAAGAAAATCCAACATTGCCTACACTGCTCTGTCATGTTAGGTGTTTGTCTTAAGATGTAAAATAATGTCAGTGAAACTACCTAAAGTGAAGAAAAATATTTGTGAATATTCAAAGCTTTCAAGTGGTGTGAAAGGGGCACCTTAGACACATTACGGAAAAATATATTCAAAGACAGGATGAAGCTACAAGTAAGTTTGAAGAACTAAAATGTACCATTTGTCAAACTGACAGCCTACAGTAGCCCACTTGCAACAACTGATGCGGATTGCATAAAATGCCAGAATATTAAAAATGAGCAAAGAGCCAAACAATAAATTACAATGTATCCATACATCATGCTTTTCCTGGTTTATCAAAGCGTACTATCTGTTTTGCTTTCTCCCCACCCCTTACAACAACATTTTAGAGATAACATCTGCATATGCTAAGGACTAACCAAATTATTAACTACAACTGGGAAGAACAGCTTTAAAGAAAAAGGAAAAAAAGACAAGAAGCCGGTATTTCATTTCCTAACCCAACAGTGTGGAAGGATGGCCAAGCCTCTCAGGAATTGGACAAAGCAGTTAATCACCATCACATTTTATATAGCCCAGCTATGATGTTGAACTTACTGGGGTCCAACAACAATTTATTGGCAAAACGACGCTTTTGCACTAAGGTTATACATTTAAAGTCCACCAACATCAGTAATATTTAAAAACTAGTAGAAGTGGTTTGTATGAACCTAATTAAATGGAACATTAAGGGAAAAGAACATGGATTTTCAGTCCAGAACACAAGAACTACGCTGGATTTTTTCAGACGAATGCTAAAAGGCAATTGAGAGGGAAAGGAAAGCACACGAAGTCTAACTAGAAATTCCAGGTTATATTTATAAGAATAGAAAAGCTCAACTTGTTTCCAAGCATTCCTGAGCTCCTATGCTGCTCTTTTCCTGGAAGCTGAAGCTCCATATGAAATCGGCTACAAGGAAAAATGTGCCACTAATAAGGCTGATTCCAATTAGCAGACTATACCAGCCATTCAAATTAACCTGTTCTTAAGCTGATTATAGGCTTATTTGGTCAACATGGCATAAAGCTCTTAACCTTTTAAAAGTTGTAATAATATTCTCAACAATCATTTCAGAATTAACTAAAAACAAGAGGTGAGTTACTGCTTGGGTCCAGAGAAGAAAAATGCCTGTTGTCTACACTGAGAACTTCTTACCAAAAAGACCCTTCCAAGTTCTTGACAATGTAGCATTTAGTAAAATGGCTCCATAGCGAATTATCAGCATTTTTATGCCAATACTTACACAATATATATTGCACTGTAATTAAATTTTTAGTCACTAGTCTTAATATTTTTAAACGTTAAGGTGTGTTGTACTTTAAACATGAAACCAGATGAACTGTACCTGATAAAGGCCCAGCCAGTCGTCCTCCCCCTTCCTTCACTCTATACATTTACTTCAAGGAGAAAATTTTTCTACATGCAGAACATTAACACCAAGGAACTGTTTTTATTTAAATAGCAAGTAAGCATGACCCTGAATTCATTTTGTCTCAGGTGAAAATGTCACTGGATTACTGCATTACTAATGAATTACAGCCTTCCCTACAACTGCTGGTTAGTGCTTACTTTACCGGGCAAGTGTGAAAATGCATAAACCCAGTATGTCCCTCTTCCACAACTAAAGTTTCAGACAAAGCTTGAAATTATCATATGTCGTGTGGCCTTTACTTTTGGCTGATTTGGCTTGTTAAGGCAACGCTCTGCCTCTTTCTTTTTGCCTTTTTTTTTTGAAATAAACTACACAGTATGGGAAAAGTGCCACTGTAATTATGAAGTGTGAGGAGTTTGCATCCTCCCAGAAAAAGCAAAACACTTCTTCCTTCTTTGTAAAAGCAGCAGCCCTGTTGCCAAGATATCAGGTATCGGCGGGACCATCCTGAAATCCCTACTTTGGCCAGGCCTTACCAAAGGATGTGGTGATGAGCTATAGTTGTAGTTAACATGGTGATGAGCTATAGGTGGAGCCTGCTCAGAATGGGATCTGTGCAAACATGTGGAACCTGGTGTTCTCACCCAGAGACAGGACCCAGCATCTTTCCTTACATTTTCATAAACTCTGAGGGCTTAAAAGCAGAGCAGCGCTTCCACATGAATTCCATAACTCATTAGCCTAATGACGGCTGAAAATTCCTCTTACAGGTACAAAAAAGTAAATAATAAATAATCTGTTCAATAGAAGCCACACACAGTGAAGTCCATTTTGAACAAGTTTGTTATGTTCTGAAGCCAATATACACATGCATTTCAGCCAGAGGAAATCCCATTGTTCCTACAGGTACCTGTACACAGCTCTTTGCCATGTATCCTGCTAGGAAAAAAAAATTAAATGCATGCAATTCATCACAACATTTTACAGTGAGGACAAACATTAATATTAGTCAGAGTTATCTTTTATGTCCTCCTAACGAGCAAAAAAGTCACTTCTCACTTACATGTCAATTCTAAATATAAAAATGTATACACTATCGAAAAAGGTTTTATGACACCCAGTTTTAAAACACACATGGAATTTCATTTCCACAGACTAACAAGTGTTCAGTAACCTCAGTTCCCGCACAACAACGAACACTTATTGATTTTCCCACACTCCATGTGCTTATTCCAACTACACACTGACTGCTACACCATTAACATCAGATTGCCTGCATTAGTTCTAGATACAGTAACATCTCCGTAATGGTAAGCATGGATCATTGCTTCATTCACATTCATTCAAGTCCTACAGAATTACTTCTTTAAACTTGTGTTTATTTCTGAGAAATAAAATGCCACTTAAGACAGTTACTAGTAAAACTAATGACCCAAATACACGGAAGATTAAAGCCGTAAGAACTGAAAATTTCACCCCAAACCAACTAAATACCAAACCCTTTCCTTAAAACTCATTGAAGCATCTACACATTGTCAAGAATGTGTGAGGAGGTTTTTGGTTCCATTAACCTAAGAGCCTTCCTCCTTTAAATGAATGATGCCACCGCATCAGTAACTCTTCACATCTACAGTTTTCCTGCCTGGAATCAAGTCTCTTCATCGTTCAGATCTACACTGCAATCAAGTGAACCAAGTTTCATCACCTCCAATCTCAACCCAAAAAACCACTTGTCTGCATCACACATCTGCATTTAATACAACACAATTTGAGGACAAAGCCTGAGCAGTGGGGCACTTCATCAGAAGAAATACCAGAACTGCATTAAGAAACCATGTAGGGACTTCTGCATCTCATCAGTATCATTGAATTCTTACAGCTATACAAACACATCAATAAACCACCTCTCAGCCAAAAAAGCGCTTGCTACATAAGTTACATACTGGAGAAGTTCAAAGACAACTAGTGCATGGGGAAAACGGTCAATTCAACACCAAGTTAAAAATACAGGATGGAAGAATAACTATCCTGTGATAAACAGACCATTTTCACACAATATAAAATACTCTTAACAGTGTTTTTCATTTATTTACAACAGATAATTATAGAATCTATGTAAAATTTCTAATCCAGTTCTACATCTGTTTAGTAATGAAACTTTTCCCTAACAATACCTGGTTTTCCATAAACTGTAATCTAGGTACTTGTGACACTGTTTTTGACAACTATTTCAACAGTCGAGTTTTTCTTAATAGACCATGAGCTTATTTTGTCAGAAGTCCAAGAACGAACCGGACTGCACTAAGCAACCAGAGAGAAAGGAAAAAATGATACCTGTAGTCTCATGGAAAAAAAAATAAAAAAAATATATCTGGGCAGTTTCCTAGCAAAAACTAAATGTATGAAATACATCCCAAGGCGGCAGTGAAATTAAAGCAACGCCGCATGTACACAATGTAAGTATAACATCAACTTGAGGCACTGACACAGCATTTCCAAACAAGGTCCAAGCAAAGCCCGCTAGGGTTCTAAAATGCAATGTTTTCTCTTCTTTTTTTACCGAAGGGGAAAGAAAAGCCCTCGCATTTCCCAGATGAAGCCATGTCTACAACAGCCTAAAGCACTGCCAAGACTGCTTTGGGCTGCAACTCATGGGATAAGGTCTATTTACACACTTCCACCCCATCTGTCACGTCCAGCTTTTCCACCCCATGTCAACCCTTCGATGATCAAGGAATCCAGTTACCACATAGCCCTGATAGCCCGGTCGGTCACAACGTGAAATGCAGCTATTTAAAGCTGCCATGGCAAAAGGAAAGCCTAGAAGAAATCCTTGGGGACGTGGGAGCAAGCCGGTGCCGTGTTGAACACGAGTGTGATCTTCCTTCTTCACACAACACAGTTGTTTCCCACTCCGGCTGATTCAGAAGCACTAGAAGTGCTACAAAGAAGCTGTAATTTCCAGCCTTCACTTGATATTTATCTCCAGGGCAGAAGATAATTGGATGTCACACCTACTAACTCAATTTCATTCTGCTAATTATTCTATAGTGATTTTTTTTTTTTTCTTTTTCTCCCCTCACCACTGCATTTTGAATAGGATTAATGAAGCCACTGGCGAAATTATTTTGAAGACTATTGATCACATACATACAGTAACTACCCCCTCAATATCTCTTCAGAAAAAAACAGCACATAAAAAACAAATCAAGTTTGATAGATTTATGTTTTCAGAGAGCAAGATCCAAGACTGACCTCAGTATCCACATTTTTACTTCAAAAAAGCTTAAGACGTGGTTATCCTATTCTGGTTATTCAACGGTGGCAAAATCCATCCTTCCATGTTTGAGCAGTACCTTTATCTCTTATTAGTGCATTATGGAAGACTTTCTCCTGCCTTTCACGCTCCAGGAACACAGAAAACATCAGGATTACCATATCGCATTTGCTCTGTCCATAGAAGCCCATAACCTGCACCTCCCCGCACTGCCCTGTGCCATACGTATCGTTAAATGGTAAGAGAACCTTTGAATACACTCACCCTTCCAATCAAGTTTCCTCCTACTCTTCAAAACAATTATAAAGCAATTTGAGTCACAAAGGACTGAGTTTAAACTCTCTTCCAAAACACGGGCTGGCATCAGCTCAATTATCTCATTAGCTCTACAAATACTCAATTCCCATTTTCAAGCCTGCTACACCTACCAGCCTTAATGTTCTTCAGCAACATCCACATTTGACATTTCTTCTTTTTCCCTTTTATTTTGCCAGGGGCACTTGCACCTAACACTGTTTCGCAAATTAAGACAAGTTCTTTCTGTCTCATTTGCCAGTGTACATCAATAATACAAAGAGAAAATACACATCAAATACCTAAAGTCATTTTATTTGCTATTTCAGCAACTCTCACTCTGAAAATTTGAATCTGGTAGAAAGGGCATATGCATAAAACGGTTTGCATATAATAACTTGAGAAGATGTGCAAGTTATTTGATTGGTTTTAGTGTTGTCCAGTAACTCACACAGAATCCTGTAATTCTTGAAAAGTATGAGAGAGACCTTGTGAAAACTCATAGTCAATTTATCACTTTGTTACTCAAAGTTAAATAACCAGAAGTTTAGTTTTACAATCTTTCTTAATCATTTTAGACACCAAAATTATTAGCCGCTGACTCTGGCCAATATTCTTTAAAAATATGAACTCCATAATTTAAGCTAATAACTACTGTTGCTAAGGTTTCTATAGTTACTCACGGAAGGGTCGCAGCTCTCTAAAATGCACACAGTCTTTAATAAAAAGCTCCACCATAGTATACTGACAACCTTTAATGATTAATTAGGCTAAGACCGAGTTCCTGGTAAAGTCCACAATCCCACAAAACAGTTGTCACCTACAGAACAGCAAACGAAACAACAAAGTGCATCGGCAGATCAAAGTTTGGGACAACACCCATCAAAAGACCGAACGCATTAAAACAAAACGCAGTGCACTGGTACCTCTCTGAATTACTGCTCTCGTTTTGGCATTTTGATTTTCTGTTTGTTTCTCGCATTTTTCTTCGCTTCGCTCTTAACTGCACAACACAGAGAATAATACAGAAAGGTAATAACCATTAATCACATCCAGATATTATATGTTGATATTCGCTTGGGAAGATAACGTAGAAGTGTTGCAGAAAACATTTAAGAAGGAAGAAGTTTCAGGAAAAAGAAAACAAACCAACAAACATCCAGGCTATAAATCTAACAAAATAATATTTTCAAGCCATGCAGTGTGAGAAGTGACATTACTTTGAATGTTTGTGACTAACTCCTTTGTTTTCACCATGCCTCATATGAGTAAGAAGCCGCTTTCATCTCCAAAACTCCCACTTGCAATTGCATTTGTGACATAACTGAACTTAGTTTTGTCTTGACAAATGTCACCAGTGGAAAATGAAGCACCTTGTTTTTCCATGAGCTACAAACTTCTCCCCGACTTAAAGGGCTTTCCCATTACACATACCAGACTTGTGCCTGCATGTGGATCCATCTGACCACTGAACATATATTACAGATATGTACACAGAGAAATAGATATTTATTTGAATATATATACACACGCCGAGATATAGAATGTATTATTATAATTAAATATAATTAAATAATAATAATAATAATATAATTAAATATTTTACTAGGTATAATTATATATTATTAGATACAAACTGTATCTATTTTCTCTAATATATCTGTGATATACACAGAGCTATGAAGTATATGTAGTATAATGTATTATATATAACTATATAGCTGTATTTTACATGTAGTTATATATTAGCTATATGTTTATATATTATATATACTATACATGTGTTTATAGGTATTACGTGTGTTATATCTAGTACAATATAAATTATATCTATAACTGTAAGAGGAACTGCAGCAAGCCAAGCATGCTTTCATTTTTGTATTTTGATCCTAGAAATGAAAATATAGAGCTGCAAAAAACATAAATATACAAAAGCTCAAATACACGCCTGATCTTCAACACGTAGAATTGGCATGTCTAGAAAGGAATACTCATTGCAGTGAACTTACACTCACCTGTTGCTGGATATTCTGTCTTTTTTGGCTTGTCTCACCTCCAGCAACACACTCAAGGCCAAGTGCACTCCTGGGAGGTTTTTTGGTTGGTTTCTTATTTGTTCTGATTTGGTGGCTTGGGGTTTTTTTGGGAGGGGGTGTAGATGGCAGGGGAGACGGGACACCACAGAACTGGTTGGTTTGTTGGTTCGTTTGTGCTTTACTGGGTTGGCGGCTGGTTTGGTTTAGTTTGTGGATATTTTTTGGTCTTCGTGTTCGTTCTTTGGTGTTTTCACAACAGTGGCTTCAATGACTGCTAGATGTGAGGGGGAGAACGGGGGCAGGTATATATTTCTTAAACTGAAATAGTAGGGAGCTACTTAAAAAGCTGAACACGCAAAACGACTTCCAACCCGTCAATGCTACACCAATTTTGAAGCCAACAATAGTTAATTAATTCATTTCTTAAATTCTCTGGGATGAAGAGATAAGTTGGGTTTGCCTGTGAATTGCTCTAAATATTAATTTTCGCTGGCCTACTGGGACTAAATCAAACGCAGTTAAAATGGTTACTGTGGTTACAGTGGTGAAGCAAGAAAAAGTAGAAAAGTTATTTAACCCTCAAAATACAAACGAAAAACCTGCAGAGCATAGCAAATTACTCCTGGTATTTACACATACACACAAAACTACAGACTCATATTCCACGCAGTTTCAGAAAAACAAGGTTCATGATCCCAAATCCCAGACAGGTTGACTTTTTTCCTCCAGTACTTACAAAATAAAAAATATTTATACATATTATTTTTTTTCAGAAAACAGCCACAGATATAAAATTACATCTTCTTTACAGCTGTGATAAAACAAAAAAAAATTGTTTTACCAGCTAGTGAGGGAGGTGAAAAACGAAGCCAAAGTAGTTAGAGATTCCATCTAAAAAACATGGAGGCAGCTGCGAGGAACACGCAACACCCCACAGATACGCTTGTTAACTTACTAAAGGCGAAATAGCATTAGTACCATTTCCATGTGGAAATGGAAAACAAGGGATGATGGAAAAAATTGAACTCATTTTGAAATTAAAGCAAGAAGTTTATAAAATACTGTAAGTATTTCAACAGCCATTGCAGCAAAGACATGGAACCCAGGGCACACACAACTCTGTAACTCCTTGAGGACACTACGGTTGCTCTCATCTACAAATCCTACCTAATTCTAGTTATTTACTTAACAATAAATCGATTTATATTATTACGGGGTTTTTTTATTGCAGGTTCCCCCCATTCCTCAACAGAAACATTACAACGCACGTCAATCTTACGAAGTGCAAAAATTATACAGCGCCAAAAATTGTAAAATCGCTTTTTTAAAACTAGAATTTTCATGTTTGCCGTGATGCATTTTTGCTTTAATTAGCGTAGTTCAAGAAGTGGAAAATCATCATCCACTGCTTCTCATAGTAGACTGTGTTAATGAAATCATCATATTCATTACTTTAGGAAAAAGTTGGAGGACGGAGCATCTAATAGCCATACGACAAGCATTAAATAAACCCAAATACAGACAAACTTGTACATATACAAGGAGTTTTGCTAAAATACTAAAAAAAATCCTTTTACTGCATTCTTATTCCAAGGATATTTTCCCGCTCACCTGTAGAAAGGCAGATTTTCTGCAGACACACATTCGCGGTCGGGCCCTGGTCCCAGACCTTGCAGCAAAACAAGGCAGCCAAGGGACAAATAAATATTTCAGTAAACTCCAGGCTCCATTATATGCATCATCAGCCATCCAAGGCTGGGGTTGCACCCAGCTACCTGCAAACAAACCGCCCTCGGATCTGAACAGAGCTTCACCAGCTCCTACCAAAATTCAGCCTTTCCCCGGCGTGTAATAATCCAAGTTAAGTCACCTCACGCCTGCTTGTGTTTTAGCATCACAGCACGGCCCGATGCATCATGAAGCCTAAAAAATTCCTCAGGCTGCTCTTGGAAATTTACCTGCCTCGTTAGGCTGGATTTTTTTGCTCTACAGACTGGTAATGGCAAAAAAAATATATAAATTATTAAATGGGAGCTGTAGAGAGCGTGGAATTAGACACCAAGCCCGTGTCTTTTATTGCCTGATTATATTGAGAACACATTACTCTCAGACAGTTCTAGATAGCTCTGTTTCTAACATTAACGTGCTTCATTTCAAAGATGAGCTTCGCCTTCTGTTTTCCTATTGTCCGAAGATGTACATGAAGCAACTATTGGTTATTGAAATACAATCCAATAAATTATTTCTAGTTTGCTAGTTTGGAGAGAGGAACAGATCCAGAAGACTTTCATAAAGAAATCCACACACAATTCTAAATTCCAATAACGTTTATCTCCCTGCAGTCTCTGTCCTGCTGCGTTGTTCCATCTAAACCATCATCTTTTCCATCTGCCTAAGGAGTATTTGAAGCTCTTCTGAGAAAAGACCTGGTGTCTTTAAGCGACTTGCAAAGTTCTGGGCCACTGTGTGACAGCACATTGCACGCATTTTATACCTAAATCACTTAAGATACTTCGTCTTTTTGCTCCTGAGTTCATTATTTATTGTGTATGTAAATGATGCCCAGGGATAACACTAATATTAAACTCTTCACACCAGAGTAATATCTACAATTTTTACATAACAGATATCAACCACCATTCTCACCAGCCTGTTGAAATGCCGTTAACCACCTTATCCTCAAGAAGGGCAGAGAGATGTATTCATTTTAGACGAGATATTTGACAGACACTGAACTATTTCTTCCATTATTAGTTTTTCTGCTGCCTCGGGACAACTGTCAAGAGTTCTTCCCACATCTCACTACTTCTTCTAGAAGTAAATGGAACCTTTCAGCGCTTTTATTTTCAGCAGAAACGGGAGTCTATGAAAAATGGGAAAACATAAAGGAGAACACCACTGCTGCACAGTAATTTTAAGCATCATTTATGCAAGTGCTGACTCATTAGTCTGCTATTGCAAGAGGCTCTGTCTAAAACAGGATCCTACCGGGCTTAACTTTATGATAAATTTAATTAGTTGTAAGCAAACCAAATTACTCCCGTACGGAGCGCACACACACACAGGTATACAAAACAAAGAACACAATCCACAGTTCAGCAATTTTATACAGGTAGGACTAAGATCATGAAAAAAAAACTCCTCAGGGACAGCAAAAAAATGACCAAATAGCTTTGTCCAACACCCTGAGATGCTGACTTCAGCAGGAGAGTTAGCAGGAGAATAATATCACAGAAGAACTTTAAAACTCATGTCATATTGTTATTTAAAATACGATCCTAGGACTGAATCTTCAGATTTTATAAGCACTGAAGTCCAGTGAAACAGCAATTTCTCGTTTCATGAAGTTTGACCCCTCTGGGTTTTCTCACAGAAGAGGCAGATGTGGACATTGCAGGATCTTTTGCCATCACCATAAGGCTCTACAGGAAGAAACTGCTGACTTGTAGTGTGGTAATAATTGTCTTAGAGCTAAATGAGTCCAATGCTCTTGTCACTCACCTTTCTGCAAAAGCATTTTAAGCCACATCGTCTAGAAACTGAATCAGTGAAGGTTGTATAAACCAAAAAACTCCTTTTTAAGCAAGAGTTCTTTAGACACGTACCTGCATGCATGCTGTAATAAGCTCGACAGTATCTTTGTGAGTGGATATGAGGAGAAAATAGTGAAGTGCTCAACGGAGTCAGGAGGAGATAGGGACACTAAGCAGGTAAGAGCAGGCAAGACCAAGAACGTAAATGTTAACAAGCCTGTCGACTCTTCCACCCACTGCCAGTACGCTGCCTCTACATAAACTGAGTTTCCTAAAGCTACAATTAAGCCAAACGCCGACTAGAAAGACCAGAGCCACGACTACTACTTCACTGCTAATTTCTAAAGCTCGTGAAAATTAATTTGAAGGATGAAATTAATTATGAGCAACCCAAACATCACTTAGCTTCTGTACAGAAGAGATCAAAGACCTTCATTAGCTCGCTCATTTTGCTTTAAAGTTTTTAAGAAATCTCTCTGGCAAATAACCCAAGTTCAGCGTACTACAAAGCTGCTTTGGTAACAAACTCTAGTTCGGGGTCGAAAGTTTCTCCTGACGACACTTTCAGTTAGGGCTGAATTACAAGTGTTGAGGGACTGAGCAACAGACTGGATGGGGCCAACAGCACCTGACACCCCAAAGGAGCAGCAGCAAGAGAGATCAACTAATTCTACGGAGTCTAAAAGAAGGAAGATTCAAAGCGGCGTGGCGTGCCCTTCTTTTCAGTGGCAACACTTTGTTCCTCTGATCTGCTGATGAAAGGGAAGTGTGTATATGGAAGGGAAATCCAGAAGGAAGGGGAAAAACCTGCAGCCACATAAGCAATTTTCTTTTTAAGCATTTGCTTGAATCAGATAATTCTGCAAGAAACTCCTCCATTCCCTAAGCTTGGTAACATATAATGGTGACTCTAAAACAAGAAGTGCTCATTCTGGTGTAGGAGAATGGGAAAATACTAGATCAAACTCAGACGAAAAGCTCAACTTACTCATGACAGGACAGTGATGCCCTCCAAGCTAAACTTCAACCCAAAGAGATCAAAGCTGTTGTTGCTGGGTTTGGGTTTTTGGTGTTCGGTTGTGCTGGGTTTCGGTTGTGGGGTTTTGTTCGTTTGTTTGTGTGGTTTTTTGGGTTTGTTTAGGTTTGTTGTTATTTAATTTTAAAAGTTCAGAGGCAAGAGAGCGCAGTCCTGTGATGCCTCCCAGCAGTTCCAAGGCGTTCTACACTGCCGATAATACATCAACTGATAGAACAGACCATATTAAAGAAGTAGCGTTTCCCCATTCACCCACTACACCCTAAAACAACGCAAACAATGCTGCTCTCACTGCTGCTAACGGGAGAAATACCTGGTTTGTCCCTGATGATTTCCAGAACAGCAATAAATGGCTTGAGAAGACTCCGACAGCACAGTGTGCTCCGCCATCAAACCACTTCAACTCTGACGGTACTAATTCTGGCACATACTCCTTTGACTACAAATTTATGCAAAAATAAGTATTACCATTTGCTTCCAGCTAATTGTGCGGTTCATTCCATGTGATACAGGAAGATGTGCTCTACCTAAGTTACCATTTGATTTTCAAGTTTCCATCAACTTCTCACCTGTCAAAAAGTGGGCGAATTAGAAAAGCTATTCCATTTTGCTAACCTTGGCTATCCAGAAGCCGAGGTCGAACCCGACAAGCCAGCTCTCTTATTCCTCACAGCTGGCAGGTGAACACAATGTTTTCAGGCTCTCCAAACTTTGCTCCCTGTGATGTTTGCCCATTGAAATCTGCGTTACTTGAGGATGAAGGTAAGAGTGACGAAGCGACTCTCGGTAACCGAAGACCACTTATTTTTATAGACATTCTATTACATCTGTGTAATAAAAACATTTCTGCTCATTCTGGTCTTGCAGGCAGTGACGTTTACACCACCACACACCTTGTGAAAGGCCAACTACAAGAAACAAGAAGGTGGGTGACACACAGAACACGACAGGACAGGCAGAGAAATACAGAACTTGGTGTATCACAGTGCACTGTGAACAGCAGGAGAACACAGAACAAAAAGAGATGCTATTTTTAACAAGAACTTTTCATTTAATATCTCAACACAATTTTAGTACTTCTGCCTGATCATTTGGTTTCCTTGTTCAGGGAAGGAGCGAGGGAAAGGTGAGAATATCTCAAAGTCCCTAAGATGTTCTTGGAGATACCGAAACCCCAAATAAAATTGGAAATCATGACTTTTGTGCATGAAGAGACCTTTAGGTAGACAGAGCAATAATTATCCCCGAGACCCAATTCTCAGCCTTTAATGGTATTGCTGCTTAACAGTGCATAGGGTAAGTAATTTCCATAGTAAGTGCACATTTGTGCCACTACTGAGAGAAGAATAAAGTCATAAAAGCCTGAAAGTGATTACCCTACAAACAGATAGCAAGGTCTACGGCAGACTGATAAGCCCGCGGATGTTATGAACACTCCTATCCTATACGTCAACCTGGTGAAGACACCCAAGTGATTTTCTTCTCTTTTTTTTTCCCCGCTTTAGTGGAATTGAGTAAAGCAGGGAAAAGTTGTTTATTAACCCACTGCCTCCTAGTGAAGACAGAACTGTTAAAACACAGCTTAACTCCGGACTTAACAACAGCTCTCTTCATCACAAGCATCTCCTTTATGCCAGAAAGGAAATTTTCAACTAAAGCATTTGGGAGCCAAGAAAAACCACCAGTTTTGCAAATTCCCGCTCCCAGTGGAGGAGGATTTTAACCTTCTTCAGCAGAGAGAAGGAGTAAAATTTATTTCAAGGAATTTAAAAAAAAGTGTAATCCTTAACACAAAGTTATTTGGCCTTAAACCTTTGTCTTCTAAGAGAAAAGAACACGTGTGTGACAGTTCGCCACCTCAAAACCAAAATGAGCACATAACAACCGTATACACAACAGCTGACAATTAGATGGCACAAAAGATTTTCCCCTCAAAAATGAAATCCCTTCTACTCCCCACGTGCATTGCTCGCTCAATTCTCTTTTTCTCACTCCCCTCCTTAGAAATAATACTAAGTTAACAGAAGCTTCCGCTATTACAGAATTCAGACTAAACATTAAAATAAGCTTCCTGCTACTTAATTCCTAGAGTAAAACCTTTACATGAGAGGTACCTCTCAGTCACGTATTCTTACATTAAAAAAATAAAGAATATTTGTTTATAGATAATGTACATAATATCATCCTCCCTCCTGGGGGCGGGGGGGAACCCCAAAAACCAAACACATTGCTGAATTCACCAGGAATTTCATTTTTCACATATATCACTCCCACAGTAGAAAACCCTCCCTGTAGCCAGATTTAACAGCGTAGCAGGTTTGTTTGCAAATATCCTCCCTCCAGCGCAGTATTTTTGCAAATATCCTCCGACGCGCATTGAGTTTTCCACACCTACCCCAAAAAATGTTTGGAAAATTTGGCCTATGAATTCCTTCCTGAACACACGCCCTTTTTTGAGATCTCTCTTCAAGCACAGACAAGACAGACACACGGAAAAACAACTAAAAACTATGGTTGTGATCATAATAAACTCCAAAAAAAAAGTTCCTATATTAAAACCTTGACCTATTAAGGCGTTTTGTAGACTCCACCAATGCTATTCGAAGAGACCCATGTAACTCAATTATCTCATTATAATCTGTTTTGTTTGCATTAAAGACAAGCAAGCAGCCACAAAATATACAGAACAACAACATTTAACACTCCACCTTACCAAAAGTCATCGGAAAGACTTCTTGCTTTTTCTGTCTTGTCCTCATGAAGACCCTGATGGAAATGTCCAGGTACAACGGTATTTCTTAAGCTGTTCTCTGATTAGGGCAGCATTAAATACCATATATTTTGGTTGGGTATCATTCTTCTAGGCACGTTCACACACCTCCAGGAATACTGAGGTTATACACAGTTACATAGGAAAACTGTTTAAATAAAAGTTGTAAGTTTTGACCTATGGCAAACCTTGCTTCTAGATTTTTGTGCGAGGGAAAAAAAAAAACGTGTAGTATTTTCCCATTTTGTCATGAAACGCTGGTTCTTAGAGGACAGAAATGAAAGATTTCGTACATAGGAGACAGAAACCATTCCGGACTGATCACTTACTCCTATTTTAGACACGACCTCTGGATGACCTACTGTAAATTTAAACTGCAGGGTAAAACCAACACATTTAACCATCACTCTAAAGGTGAAAACTCGCATGTTCAAGGTGAGGGGCACAACTCGTATAAAGAACTGCAGCATATTAAGAAAACTGTAATTCTTAAAAACACGTGGCATAAAGCAGACATCGGCCCTTAAAAGACAGGGGAACCAGTAAGATGTTTAGGGACTGATGTTTATGAGTGTTGGGCCGTCAGAAGGAGAAAACAACAGTGCTGCTGTGACACCAAACATGACAAGAAGAAAGATTCATCACTTACTCGAAAGGGAAAAGTCGAATACAAAACGCATGACCATGTGCCTCAAATTTGTTACGGCAGGTGAAAGGCTGAATGCTGATCCCAATATATGCTTCATAAATTCCAATTACCTGAAAAAATTAAGACCATAACAGCTAACATGCTTTGAAAACAAAGATGATGGAGTTGAAGGGAAAACGTTCCCCTAGGGCAAGAACGGTTGCTTTGGGGTTAAAATTTATATACATTCACCTGAAACAAGTTAGTGCCCTACTCAGCACTGGAAAAGAATCTCTAAACAGCAAACAATTCTACTAAAGAAAGGAAGGAGTTAAAATTAAACTGCAAATAAAGAGGAGAAAAAAAAAAAGTCACAGCAACAATCAATATATTTCAGCTGTTTATTCTACTATTTTACATCAGCTCTGTTAGAGCAGGACGTACACCTGAATATTTTTCACCGCCATTTCTATCACGTTTCCATTCCTCCCTGAAACGCGCCCTACCATTGGGCTCCCTTCCGAATGATTTCTCTGTTTTTGTGCAAGTGGGTCATGCATTAGCTTTGTTATTAGACATGTCTGAAGACTCAAAGGGTTAATCGGCACTGCTGGTAGTGAACAGGTTAGGAAACTCTGCTGGGGAAACAAAAAAAGGAAGATGTAAACTAACCAGCATTAAATCTATCCGTAATAACGTAGTGAGTGACAAGCACAATTTCATGATGAAGGATTTTTCATTCTGGACGCGATAGGATATTTTGTTCCTAACCGCAGCACACCTGAATTTCTCCACTGGAGCGAAAGCTCTAAAAGCACAGAAATAGCAGGTGATTTGCTCCAAAATGATGCGGCAGAAACCAATACAAAAATATTCCCCCTTTTCACAGGAGGTTCTGTCTCCCCTGGCTCAAGCACATCTAACAACTCCTTCATGTGTTCTGTAGTTAAACCACTCTCTGAAAAATAGTTCCCTAGCAAACCTTGTTCCCTTTCACACATTTCAACCCAATTAAAGACAAGAAAGATTAGTGTGAAAGAGACAGTTAATTTTAGAAAATTTATGCGTAGTCCCAAATGTGTTTAATTACTTCGCTATTTCTCACATGCAGGAAAATCATTTTTAAGTAGGCTGTAAAACAGTGGTTTAAAAAATAAAATCAATGACAGAAGCAGTCCAGTACAGAGCTATCAAGTGGATAACAAAATTTAGCTTCTTAAACACACTTCATTTTTCATCAGATTTTTAAAGAAAACCAAAAAACATTCTCAAGATTGTTCGCTTACGTGCTTATGAGGGCAACACTGTAAAAATAAGTAGTTTTAGGCACAATGAAACTCTCCTCTGCCTTTCCTTCCGTCCTTTTCCCTTCTCCCAATAAATAGTAATATAGAAACAAACACCCTGTTTGAGATAAAACAAGAAGAAAAGCCCGGGTTCGGTTTGCACAGAAACCTCGGCGCTTCTGGACACTCCTACAAAACAGCCCCAAATTGTGCATTTACGCAAGTGCTCCAAGATTATTTTCTTAGTTACGCAGTTTTGCTCCAACCAGTGCTCGCGGTACCCAACACAGCATCGCTCATTCAGAACACCCACGACAGAAGACTGAAAACCTTTAGAACCATTCAACACCAGGGACTCGGGGGTGTTCACTGGTTTTATTCTGGGAAAGGAACAAGCAAAAGAGGAGGAAAGAGGAAGAAAACGGCCAAGCTGAAAGGGGAAAAAGCAGAGCTTTTAAAGGAGGTTTGTTGAGCCAGAGACTTGAGAACTGGGATTTGAAAGCTATACATCCACGCTTTAGACTCCCTATAGAGCCAAACCGATGAATGTCAAAATTCCTATGTAATTCCTATGTTCTTTGTACCTAGAGAACTCCACATGAACTTCAGCAGTTTAATTATCCATTTTCCCACAATCTAAATACATGTGTCGTGTATCCTTGTACGTATTAGCCTATCCTACCTTGTGAAGCTGCCTCAACATTGTAGAAAAGGGAAAGAGCATCTTTACAGCTGTTTAACACTTAAATGACCAAATTACTGGGAGCTGGAGTACGTGGAAGCCCACCCTTCAGCCATGGATCATCAACACAACAGAAACTCAAGACAAAACTAAAATCCACCCTCATCCTTTCTTTCTTCAGCACCCAAAATACCTCAGGAGCCACCGCTAATAAAGCCCTTCAGTTACAACACAACCCTTAAAAACTGAAAGTCAAGTCACACACCACTTCTTTCAAATTTACAATTTGCTCCAGAACATAAGAATCAACAGTGTGCGCATTCAACAGCAGTATATTTGAAATCTTTGGGAAAAGGAGCCTGTGCTGAGGTCCAACACACGGTGCAAACAGCAAATAATGCTCAGACATTGCCTGAAGGCACGACAAACACGGACCGACCGATTCCGTGTTCAAATGTTAGCACATCTAGGAATCAAAAGACTTCAATTCACCTTAAAAAAAAATCACCCTTTTGAAAAGAACCGTACACTGATTGAAGACTTCTTTCTCCAAATGTTTCTGTAGTTCTCAAATACAAACGATCTATTCATGTGTCATTTCTGTTCATTCCGTACTTAGTTGAAGCTTTCAATTGAAATGTATAGCACAAACTCAAAACAATATATAGTTACAAAGGAACTATACTGCAAACCACTGCAGACTGAATATCTTTCTCCAAAATACTCAAGTTCACCCGGAAAGACAAATGAAGATTTAATACCTCGTTACAAAATCTGGTAAAAAAAAAAAAGACAAAACTAACTAAAAAGTATGTGAACACACTATTTAACTGTTAAGTTTATTTACATTTTGCCCTGCGGAAAGCCAATGCGCGCAGTAACAAACAACTAAACTAAACAAAAATTTTTCAGAAAGTCTTTTGCAATTAACAACTGGGAAGAACAGATCACCATCTAATTAACAGAAAAGACCATTTTTGTACAAGTTAAAAGGCATGTCTGTTAGACCTACTGTAAAAAAAACTTTGTTACTAATTTCTCAATACTAGCAAGCCAACAAAATAACAGCTATTAGAAATAGTGTTAGATTACTCCAAACTGATAGTTTTTCTTTCTTCTCCTGAAAATGTTTAATCACTTAAAATGTCAGTGCATTCAGGATGCTGATTATTATTCTGCCACTTAACAGGGTTTTCAAGCCTTCTTGCACAAAATTTTCTTTTTGGGTTCACTACATACACAAAACCATTTTAAAACATGATGCACCGCGCCTCTGCCAGAAGTACTATATGATCACTAGCACACCGAGCTAGCGGCTGTGGTGGGCGAGAAGTACGATTGCACTTACACTATAGTTACACCAGGTTGCAAAGGAGAAGGGGAGAGAACATGGGAGCAGCAACCAGCCAGAAAAGAAGAAACGATGACCCGAGCCATCCATAGGACAAAGCAGCAGCGCAAGCCTTGCCAGACCCTACACACTTCCTACATGGGGACTTGATCACATCAGCAGAGCGGATGTAGTTCAAAGACTCACGATGATGGACCGACGTTCTCCAGTGACATCTGCACTCCGATTTACAGGATGACAAAACCTTGCCACAACACTTAGCACCGGTAATGACCCAGCACCGTGTCATTGCCGACAACAGGTCCCACCGCACGCTGCCCAGTGACGGGGAGGACAGCTGGAGACCAAATAATAATAAAGTGTACAGCCCACGCTGGAATCTGCAGGTCTTGGAGAGACTCCCCCTGCAGCGAAGGTGATAATGAAAAGAGAACCAGCTGTCCCAGTGGCACCAGGTGTCTCCTCCGCCCTCTGCAAGGTGTTCTGTCTGTCTCTGGGCTTCCATCCTTGCCCTTGCTTTCCAAGGTGAGCAGCTTGGCCACTCCAGGACAATTGATACCTGATGTTTAGATCTGCCATTATTTCCTGAGCACGTAGCGATCACAGCGCCAAGTTTCCCAAAGTCAGAAACAAAGCTCTGAAAAGCACTACCAGCAAGAACACACACACACACAAAGATGAGACCCAGTGTATAACACCCGTCCAACACTCGTTGGCAGAACGTGAACGTGGAGCCTCCCTTTCCTACGAGCAGTGCCCTGGCATACAGACCCCACAGCCCTGCAGCTGAATTTGCGGCTGACATTCCCCACGCACACTAAATCTTACCATTAAAACACTTCCGAACTGCCTGCGGCCATTGTCAAACGCAGCGTGCGTCTTGCGGTTCGTTCCGCTCTACCCCTGCAGTCTTCCATAAAGCCCAGGTGACGAGGATTAATAAATCTGTTGTTTGTGAAGTGCCAAAAGAAGCTATTTAAGATGTTCCTTATGTGTGCCAGTACTTTGCCAAAATAAAGCAATCTCCTCTGAAACTTGGCAATCTCGGCTTGGATAAGCAGTTCTTTGCCATGCTGACAGAGCCTCTCAGACTTTGTGTTAGACTTTATTAAAGAAATCGTCTTGTCTGCAATATGTTCATCCAACTAACTATCCTGCATCTATTTTTTCCCAGCAAGACAGCAGCTGGAAACAAGGGAAGTAAGACGAAAAAAAATGAATAGGAATAAGGAATGCAGTTTGTACCTTCAAAAATGGGAGCAGTTCTCTGGAAAGCATGATTCAGAGAGATTTAGCAATGGGAGCAGACCAGTCAAAGAGACGACAGCTTCTCCATGCTAGTAGTTCATATCATAAGGAACATCTGATCTTTTAACCTTTAGCTTCATAAAAGAGCAGTAAATAGGTGTATGATGCAATTAATATCATTTCTACTGTTACTAAAATAAAACTCACTGTGAGAAGTGCCGGTGCCCTGGCCTTTGCCCAGCCTAACACATCCTCCTCCAAACCACAACGTGGGCATCGCCTGGTGCTTGCACACTGAATGCTGGGGAGCAGGGGGAAATTGGAAAGCAAGTTCTCAGGGTTTTAAGGTTATGATTAAGAGATGGAAGACACTAAAATAATTCAAAATCTGCAAAGCCATTGCTCCCTAGGCAGATAAGTGCTACTATTACTTACACAATGCAGCAGCGGTTTGGGGTTTTTGGTTGAGGTTTTCCTTTGTTGGGATTTCTTTTGTCCTCCTCCCATAAGTGACAGCTCTAAAACCACAGACGTTACACCAAAGCCAGCAAGAGGCAGCTTCAGGATAAATGCACAGAGGCATGGCATCCACCACCGGGGTACTCTTACTCTTTTCCCTTCATCTTAAATGCCTCTTGTTACCTATTAGCTCAAACAGCTTTTTGCTAAATTCTCGACACTTCAGAGGAGGTATTGGCAGTGAAGAGCATCTTCATATCAGCATTTGAGCTGATATTGTCTGCACTTATGTCCATCATACTTTCTATCAAGTGGAAGTACTTCTAGTAGTCTACGTACTCTATACAGAATATATATATATATACACTATATACTCTATCTACTGGCTGGGTAGCAAGTGGAAGTCACAGCACTGTCAACCATTAAAACTGCCTGAAAGTTCAGAGCTTAAACAAATGAAACCATTAAGAACAGCTGCATGTTTCTTCGACAGGTTTCAACTGCTTGGGACAAGGGTTTGGCTTTCTGTGATATTTTTTAAATATCTAAGTGCATCTCCAGCTGCTTTTTTTCTTTGCTTTTAAACAAAGCAGTTCACTTGATTCAGATCTTACCTAAGTAATTCAGATAAAAGGATGAAGATAAATGAAAAAGAAGGAATGGGAGCTAGGTCAGATGGGAAGGGAACATGCAGGCCTGGCAATTAGGGACAGCAAGAGCACATGAACAGTACAGAAGGCTAAAAGATGCTTTTGTATTTCTTGGGAGATGAGCGATCTAGCGGTTTAATTTTCAAATGTTTGCACTTTCAGAACAATATATTCGAAATAAACAGTTCATCACCTTTAACAGATTTTCGATTTTCTCTGTCAAATACGGTCAATATAGTTTTATCCAGTTAATGGAAGACACTATTTTCCACTACTTGGAATTGTACTGCAGAATACATTCACCAAGCAACTATGACAGTGTTTCTAACGTGTTTGGGATACGATTCTGGGGTGGTTTTCTTGTTTTGTTTCTTAAGAGTAAGGAACATACTGGGGAAAAAGCCAAGTACTGGGAGTCCCAATCACACCCACTGTTTACAGTACAATCACACGTTAACACAAGATAAAAATACTTCAAATACTGTTTGTTATTTTTCCTCAATTCTACCTTATATGATTTGAAGATATTTAAAGTATATTTATATTCTCAGCTATCCTCCACAGAGGAGCTGGTGTTGCTCATTAAATAGCCAACAGAAAAAGCAATGGGTAGAAGCATTTATTCAAATGCTTTATATGTTTGTTGTTTATATGTTATATGTACACTTAGGACTAAATTACGTACCATACTTTGACACCATCATCCTCACTTTTCTACTATGGGTTGCCAGCCAGGTCTGCTACAACATTTGTGCACGTTCACTTTCCAGCCCTGTTCTACTACCAGAATACAGTTAATTAAAGCAGACAAGCAAGCAGGCCACAAACACCTCACAGCTCCTGCTTGTAATGATCGGATAATTCTGAACCTCTTGACATACCTGTGAGCAGGTGCTGGGAGAGTTATGTACAACTTCAGTTTTTGAAACCGCCATTGAACAATTAAGTATCACAGCACAAGGACATTCTTCTCAGACTATAATCTCCATTTGCAGCTCCCGTACTACTTTGAAAACCTCCAAATTGTAGAATTATTCACACCTCATTAGTTTTAATGAAGAAAAGCTGAGGTTCCAAATGTTGCAATTATTAGGTTCTCCTCTCCTGTATGTGGCAAAACCATCAAGTTTTCTAAACTTTGAAGCAGCCTGGCTAATCAGCATCATTACACACCCTGCATGCTGCACCATCATCCCTTTCCACATTTCATTTTTTTTTGTCCAAGGAGGTGCAAACCAAGTGTTCTGCAATGGTTTTGGCTTCATGAAAAAAACCTTGCTTGTGTTAATCTCCATTTAGATGAAGCAGTATAGAATTTAAAAAAGAGAAAAGCCCACACACCTATCCTAAAACGTCATTGAAGAGCGGTAGCTGTGAGGCAGAACGGGACGAGGTCTCCAACACAAATGCACACTTAGGCCAGCTTAAGGCTGCCAGGAAACCAGAGCCAAAGCAAAACTAAGCCTAAGAAACTTCTATTGTCCCTTCTTGAAGCAGAGCTTTCATACACTGAAGTAGAAGTCCCTTTTCCAGAGACTCAGGCAACCTACCGGGCTATACAAGCACAGCCATACACAGCTGCGGACATCTTCACTTCCACATGGGAAGACAAGGATAACATTCCAAATTGGTTATAGGGAAATGGGAACATGAATCACTCAAGTAAGACAATAAGGAGACCCCATAGAGTAACAAGTATCTAAAGCCAGATTTGCAAGGGCTGAAAAAAGCAGGGAAGGTTTCTGAAGAAGGGATTCTGAACACCAAACTTCCACCTCTTTGTAGGCTTTCATCTTCACAAGAGAAAAAAACAAAACCAACCAAACAAAAAAACCCACCAAACTTTTAGAAGGGAAATTAATAAAAACATATTTGATTTCTCAGATTAATTGCCACCATCTCCAAATGAATTTACTTTTCGACTTCATGTCTACACATGAGACTCAATGGAATTCTAGATGTGAAGGTGTAACTCAAATTGCCATTAAGAGAATGACACTGCCACCCCACAGGACAATGCTGCCCCACAGAATAACAAAACAGAAGCCGACATCTAAAAGGAGAAATTAAAATTCTTCACCCCTTATCCATCAGCCACTATAAGCAGGTGGCAGGGAGGGGGGCTGGAAATGAGAACTACCATTCTATATAAGGATTATAAATAAAGCCAGTGGGTAGTTTTAGCTTCATATAGATGTGATAACTTGAAACTAAATACATTACACATGGTGATCAAAGCTCCTCACACCATCACCACTTCGGCTTCAAGGTCACAAAGGTACAGGAAAGTATCTTAAGACACCTGGTTCCTGTTGCCGTATTGTTTGTTCACCTATCATTATTCTGTGCTAAGCTATAGGAACTTCTTGACCATACAGATTTTTCCTTAAAGCTTTGATTTTTATGGGTTAGATATTAGATATAAATGAAAGTTTAGGAAAACCTTCCTTCAAGGTTGAACATGAAACGATGTGAGAAGAAACATGCCATCTAAGAAAAACTTTTCAGAAGTGTTAATAGAAAACGCATTAGCACCATATGAAAGACTGCTCAGATTTTAAACATGAGAAACATTAAGATCAGGAAAATCTCAGTACTCTGAAATTCAGGTTTTTTATTTCCTATCAGTCAGTAATCTCTGTGTAGTCCCAGGAAGGCAAGAAATCACAACTTGAAAGTGTCACTAATATGACCTGGGCCAAGCTAAACCAAGCAGCTCAAGCTTAGGAACTCAATCAACATCAAATGAGGCTATTTCTGCAGCAGAACAACAAGTCTTCACCTCCTCATACGGAGGTTCTGCCAAGAGAAGATTGCATTAATGTGACTGCACGATCCACCAAAGTGTATTTTATTATCCTCTGGAAAATTACACCTTAAAGTTAAAAATGCACTACAGAAAGTGTATTTTTAGAAAAACACGTTAAATATAATCATTACTACAGCCTGCTAAATAATATAAGAGTAGGACTTGAGTTCATCAAAAAGTTAGCTCTTTATTTGAAAAGCAAGGAAGACATGAAATTGTTTTGTTAAAAGAAGGGCAGTAACAAAAAAACCCCATACGTTTAAACTAGTGACTATTAGTAAGAAATCACACACCACATGAAAAAATGCAGCTTTGCAAAACCAGTGGTACAAGCCCAGGTACTGTTTTTCTGCTGTTCTAAGACATCTGCGTATTTATTAATAATTGACTAGTGTTCCATGCATTTTTATCTTAAGTTTTGACTATTGCTTGTCTTCAACTCAATTCTCAACGTGCAACAGAAAAAGCATCCACAAATGAACACTCCAACCAAGCTGAAGTGTCCATATGTCAACTTCATTAATTCTAAAAAATACTTTTTTAGAATTACCCTGGCCATATATTCTTTGCTATTGACATTCCTTGTCATTTTTCTACCGTAAGACAAACTTATTTTAAACACATAGGAAGTAAAGGCTATTTTTTACTCACCAAGATTCAACCACAGTTATCAAGCATTTCTTTACCAGACATTTTCATGGTCAGATAAATTTCAGTGATCCTCCAGATTCAAGCATCCCATCTTGATTCTCAGAATCTTTCTCTTATTTTCAGATAATAGGGCAAAATCCTGAAAGCTGCACGCCTTTAAAACCTGAGGAATATCATCAACTTTCCTCCCTTTAAATATCGAGCAATATCACCAACTTTCCTTCTTTCAAAAAGCGACTTTCAGCGGAATCTTTAAAAAACAAGGACGCAGTTAAATGTCTGAATGATTTTGGGATAAAAGAGCACAAATCGGATTACTAGCACTGCAACAGCGAGAAAATAGCTCTAACAGCTTCATCAAAAAAAGAAAACACCACAAAACCCAGAACTGGTGCACGTGGAGCCGGCACTGAATGGATTCAGTCAAGGGCTTGTAGAAGGTGGCAGCACAGCAAACACATTCTCATGCTAGAAAGTTCACAATATTTTAATGATATTTCATTTTCCTCAACCAGAACACTTAATTCCTGGATNGAGTAGGACTTGAGTTCATCAAAAAGTTAGCTCTTTATTTGAAAAGCAAGGAAGACATGAAATTGTTTTGTTAAAAGAAGGGCAGTAACAAAAAAACCCCATACGTTTAAACTAGTGACTATTAGTAAGAAATCACACACCACATGAAAAAATGCAGCTTTGCAAAACCAGTGGTACAAGCCCAGGTACTGTTTTGTCTCTTTACCAGACATTTTCACGGTCAGATAAATTTCAGTGATCCTCCAGATTCAAGCATCCCATCTTGATTCTCAGAATCTTTCTCTTATTTTCAGATAATAGGGCAAAATCCTGAAAGCTGCACGCCTTTAAAACCTGAGGAATATCATCAACTTTCCTCCCTTTAAATATCGAGCAATATCACCAACTTTCCTTCTTTCAAAAAGCCACTTTCAGCGGAATCTTTAAAAAACAAGGACGCAGTTAAATGTCTGAATGATTTTGGGATAAAAGAGCACAAATCGGATTACTAGCACTGCAACAGCGAGAAAATAGCTCTAACAGCTTCATCAAAAAAAGAAAACACCACAAACCCAGAACTGGTGCACGTGGAGCCGGCACTGAATGGATTCAGTCAAGGGCTTGTAGAAGGTGGCAGCACAGCAAACACATTCTCATGCTAGAAAGTTCACAATATTTTAATGATATTTCATTTTCCTCAACCAGAACACTTAATTCCTGGATGTCATTGCTTATAACAATGTCATTTCTTTCTGCGACTGACACGTAAACGAGATTGCCACAAGTATTTCAAAACCTGGAACAAGCTTCAACTTCCTGGAGGGAAGAGTAGCAGGAATGAGAAGAACAGAACATAACATGGGATTTGTTCACCTATTCAGATTAATGCGAACTTACCGGTCTGAAAGTTTCCCAAAACAGCACCAGGACCAACTCCAGAACAGTCTTTTCTGAATAGGAATGAAATACCAACACCAAACCCCCCCTCCTTCACCACAACAAGGTATATACCACAGCAGGCAGGGAAAATTCCTTGTGTTGAAGCAGCCTTTGGAGCCCTTCTTCAAGCCATTTGCACTCTAAGTAGGCCAAGCGAAGTAATAATAATCCAAGGCACATTACCAACCGCTGTTTGGAAGCATTTAAGAGCTCGGCTTACTTTATAGCAAGACAACCCACAAAATTATCTTTCTACAACACGGTTACATTATATTCACAACGCATCCCACTCCCTCGGTAAACACGCATGCGCTTTCGTGCATTTAAGCATCAACGTACAGAATTCCAAGTATTTGTTCCATCACAGAAAATCATTAAGCAGGAATAAGCATCTTCCACCAGGTTACGCTCACAGGAATCGATATGAAGCTCCTTTTCCTCAGGGCATTGGAATGTCCGTCCAAGCCACCACTTGGGACCAGCTGCACTTGGTGTGACCTCCCTCTGCCCCTCTCATTGTCTAAGGGACAGAAACCCCAACAGCCCCAGTTGTCACAGCACCAATTAGCTACAGGACTCGGTGCCCAGACGACAAAACACATTTTCAGGTTGAGAGAAAGTGTTGTAGAGCTGAATACTCGACAAAACCCAAGGCTCCCAAACCTTTTGCCTGCTGTGTTTTTAATACTCTTCTATTTAAAATGCCAAAACACAAATCAGATAATGGAGGGATCAATGGAAAAATCAAATTAGAAAAGTGCAAGTTTCAGATTTGCATGTATCTTACATAAAAAGGATTTTAGCTCCAAAATCCCCCTCTTAGCATTTAAATAGGCAATCTTATTCCAAAACTATCAGGAATCTTATTAGTGTCACAGATCCACCACCACAGTTAATTCTTCTTTTTTTTTCTTTTTTAAATCTGAGAAAAGTAATGGAATAGCTGTCACAAACAGAAAAGCTCTGGTGGCTGCAGATGATCAGAGAAAGTTCACAATGTTCAAACAGAAATATTACACTGGGAAAACTAAAAGTTCGGAGTCCATCTGCTAAGAACCTCTATAACCACATTTTTACTTTTAAAGTAGGTAAAGCTGAAGTAAGTAACCCTTGAAATATGTTCCGAGACAATATCTATTTCAAGAAAAATCGCATTATACAGCACTAAATACGTAAAAGCTTATATGTTTTCCAAGATAAATAGGAAGTTAATTTATGCATACAGGCACTGTGTTATGGCTTTGAATCTATAAAACTGAATTTTCTTTAATAAGTTAAGCAACATTTGACCAGGTGTCTGTTCTTAAAGCTATGAACTTACCTTGAAGCACATTGCTAGACCTGAAGTTTATTATAGGAATGTTTCCAGTAACCAGAAGCACATGATAGTGTAATTGCACACCCTGGAACGTAATACCACACTTAAAAAATGGTTATTTTAATGATTACGCTAATGAGTTCTGAACTTCCAACCTATGTGCATACAGTTTCATAATTACACAGCTTGAAATCCTCATCAGCAAATCCAAATGCTCCTGAAATCCAAATCATTTTATAATCTTGAATAATGCATGGCACCTCTGCAGCAAGAAATTAAAACAAATTTCATAAAAATGCAAAGCTTCGTAATCTGTATTCTAAAAGAAACTGCATTACTGAAATAAAGTGTTGCTTAGTAAGTACTAACGATGGTGATTTTTTTCTTTCCACTTCCCTCTGGTAATAATTCAGATCCCACTTCAAAAATAAACACACTAACTCCTACCAAAATATCCTTTTCTATACATATATGGTGGCTCACAGCACACCCTACTACACTAGAGGGAAATCAGACATCTGTTTCCTAAACAAGCATTGGCTTAAAATGGCATCAAACCTTTTCTTCCTGAAAAGCATGGAAATGTATATTTTTTTTCAAATAGGCTGCAGCTTGACCGGCTTGCACACTGCTTTATCAACAGCAAAACCGAAACTCCACCTTAGTTCACCAAAGGGCCACCAAACCAAGGTCTACAGTTTTTCCCTAAGAATGCGCCCCATCCCCAATGCCTTTGTTTGTCCGTTTTTAAACTACAGGTAAAGTCCAGATAAACTCAGAGGATTTTAGCAAGCACTATCTTTTTGAACAAGTCCAAAAGCCTGTGACTCAGGTTGAGGGGAAGATCCATCATTACAGTCAATGCAAAAGGATTTTCTTGTGTCTCACATCTTTTCTTCACCTTTTAAGGTGCTGAATAGGATGAAGGTAATTTTTAAAACACGCCATTTCTCATACTCCCCTTCCTTGTAGATGCCCAATGCACAGCTAATTAATTATGAGGCACCTCAATAATACTCACACTGGCTCTCCCTTCACAGAAGTTAGGTCCAACTTTTATTCACAGTAGTGGTTTGTCTTTGTATCTTCATCGCCCAGAACTTAGCTAAGAAATACTGTCAGCAGTAGCAAATTCATATCCCAGTAACTTTGATTATGGGAAATTACAACTGAAACCTATCACAAATTATTTAAGAAACAGAATACCCTGAATCTAACAGATAAGAACACTGTATCATGCACTTGGAGGTTGTAACCATGTTATTCAGGATAAAAGTGAAATCTATTTTAATTTTTACCAATTTAGGGTTCAAAAAAAATACATAACTATTAGTTATCCTCTTGGTTAATCAAATTTTAAGATTTCCGCTCATTCATATGATCTCATTACTGAAAGCAAAAAATATGAATGCAAAACCAGAAAAGGAGTAACGGAGACAAATACCTACATATACTCGGCAGAGATATTAACCACAGCCTTGAAAATTACATTCAGGAAAAAAAAAAAAAAACACAAAAAACACAAAACCACACAAAGACCCCACATCAAAAGCAAATCGAAGAACAACAGCCCCTACATACCAGTTTTGACAAAGTTCTGCAACTTCTTATTTTCCTCAACCGTGAACACACCAGGCTTTTGATTTACTAATCCTGGTTTTACCTCATTAGCACCAAGGAACTAAGCAGAAGAACCGGCCGTCTCTGGACAACAGTTCTGTGAACCGAGGCATCCAGACTGGGGGAAGCGGAACCCAGGCTCAGCCAGAAGCCTTTCCTACCAAAAGTCTGAACCACGTATTCGCTGCTACCAGTTTAAGCAGTCAGTAAAAGCTCACGCGTTGAAACAATAACTTGGCGCCGGTACTAATCAACTAAATTTCATAAAACCTTGAGTGTCAAAACCCCAGTACAGAGCAACACTCACCACCTTCGAGAGGGGAAAAAAGCTGTAACTTGGGTTTTTTTGTTTTCTTCTTTAATGCAGATTTTGTGCGAGACACATAGCATCTACATTATCATACATCAATTTGAACTATCCTGTGTCCGTCGCACACTTAAAATGTTACCTCCACATGATATGAAACTAACATCATTACATTGCTTTCTGTGCTCCCAGACATCTCTCTCACACTTATTCTTCAAATCAAAGGGACTGTTTGTTAAACTTCTCCAAGACAAAGTTGACTAATACGCAACAGCTTGTAGAGCAGCCCACATAAAAACACACTGCAGCGTATTCTTCAATAGGTAAAAATTCTCAGCTCTTGAATAGGTAAAAATTCTCAGCTCTAAGTCTTAAATATCTTGCTTTGTTTTCCTAGACAAGTGTAATACACTGTTGTATAGCAAATTGAAGAATAAAAAACTATTCTGCATCTCTACATAAAGGTTACCTTAGTTCTGATTCCCTTCTCCATTTCATGAGGAATCCAATGGTTGAAGTGAACAGAAACTCTTCGAAGTTGGAATTACTTTAATGTAACTTAATTTAAATACGCATTGCACATTAGAGTGTGCTGTCACAGCCTGAATGACACCCCTGAAGGTCTCCAGAGTCAAACCCAGGTCAGAAAACAAGCGCTGTACCCAAGCAGGTACAGAAAACACATCTGTCAGGTACTTGGAGAGACATCTCCTGTCTATAACTACATCAGTCTTCAAGTTTGTACATCCTTCTGAATCCAAACGTTTTTGTTGTTGTGCCTAAACAACTTATCCAAAGCAGCCTCGGGCTCACGATCGCATCCTCTACAAACCCCACTCCAGCCAGATCTTCAGCTCCTCATCAGGAACGCGCACGGGCCCAATAAAAACTCTGAACAGCCAGCAGATGATTTCTCTACCATCTGGAGACCTTCCAGGAGACACGTTTTCTCAGCATTGTGTTTCTGCTGGTAGCGAACCGAGAAGGAAGAATTCATTGATTTTGCCATTTAATATTTCATTAAACGCTCAGCTAAAGTAAGTATCAGAGCTGCACTTAATTCATACCATTTATTTGATATCATCATTAGAGACGCTTAAATGACAGTTACAGTCCCTACAAATCTCAAAACCACGTCACTGTTCCAGCGTTTCATTGATGTTGCTTTGTGCCCTTCAAAAGCTTCCACTGCTGCTCAAAACCACAAATCCCTGTATTTAACAACGGAGACAGCCAAGCAAAAACTTTCTGAGACCATATTGGCACCCTCCGATTTCAATATCGGCGCGATGCCCATCACAAGAACATACCCTTTCTTCCTTCCACCTCTTAAAAAAAACCCAATAAAAACAAACCACCCCCTTCTGCTGACAAAAGCATACCAGTACGCATGTTTTGCTTGTATTTAATCCTGTCAAAATACCAACAAGTATATTAGACAGGTTAGATGCGAACTGTATTTTTCCCTGGAGACTTTTATATGTATTCAGAGCAGATCTGTTCTGATCTAGGAATTTATTAACAGTTTAAACTTCTCCTATAAGCTAAGCAAGTTTTAATTTATTAACACAGGGCTTCATTACAACTTTTTAGTCTCCCCAGGTGCTTTTGAGTATTTGAAAACACGACTCCATTTAAAAATCAGAGGGAAACCTAGATGAATACATCAAGTTCATACATTTACGACATGTGCGAAGGCTCAATGTACACAATGATGTGAGGGGAAATGTTTTGTTCATATCTTTCGCACAGTATTGAAATTTTCCCCAAGAGAAAAGCCATTTCAAGTGACAGAGATCTGTTGAGAACAGTATACAAAGAGGACTCCATTTATAGCTTCAACAACATGAAAAGCAAAGAAATAGCATGTTTTCGTTCAAATGACAAAATTTGAGGGTTTTAATTCATTAGATCCATCGTTAAGAGTAATCAGGACGCAAACTCCTTGCTGGATAACTCAGTGGAAACAAACTATTTTAAAACTATTCAACAGTAGCTTTGCCACCCCATTCGGGTCATCGATTCTTGCCGAGCAAGTGGCAGCAACAGGGGCTCTCGTCATAAAGGATTTCCAAAACATCTTAACATGACACACGTTACCAAGCATATATAATACTCAGACTCGTTTACATTCAGATAGCAAAAGCCACCCGCTCCAACAGGCGTAACTGTGCAGTTGACAGCAATTCATGTCATCTACTGTACCACCTATTTGCTGGATTTTGATTAAATTTGAGGTCAAGAGGAAACTATGAAGTTAATGCAAGCAGAGCTCAAAAACATCGCCACTCCCAATAATGTGCATTACGCATCCCAGTGTCCTTATTTCACAATGTCGGAAACTGACCATTTATTCCATCTTTTTGTTCCCTCTTCATCATTTACTCCCCCCCAGCAGCACTTGCCGCTTTACCTCATCACCACTTGTGCCTACTTAACAGTCTATTGTTAAGGACTGTCAAAAGCTTTTGAAATTCCAAATAAATTATATCTGATAACTCTCTCTGAGTCCCTGTTTTGTTGCCACAGTGAAAGAATTTCAATAGATTAGCAAGGACATTTTCCTTTGAAGAAACTGTGATAATTTACTGCTATCAAAGTACCATCTAGAGCAGATTAAGCCTTAAAAAAGCATCAGGTAGTTTCCTATACACTAAAGAGCAGCTTCATGGTCAGCAACGCCAAACACACCTTTGCTTAAAGGCAAAAAGGTTAAGTGCAACACTTGTTTTTATATAGAGTGACTGATTTCATGGGACAATGCATTACTGGCTTAGATGCATACGAAAGGATGACTAGGACAACGGAGCAACAAAGCTGTGGCCTGTTCATTTACCACACATACAGATCCTCATAACCAAACAGAATCAGTGCACAGAGAAATGTACCAAAAATCCTTCCTCTATTTAGCGACTTTAAACACCAGGTCAATTAAATCTAAATACCTCCTCCCTTTCTGCAAAGCCAATCTTCTCAGGGTGGAATAGCACTGGCAAAGGCTCAAAGGCTAATGAGCCACAATAAAACTATTAAAAATATTTCTAAGCCTTTTAGAGGGCTGGTTCTTTGCCATCAGATCGCACCAAACCTTGTCTAGGCCGCATGGACACACACGGTGGCTCAATGCCACTCTCAAACCAAAGGATTCTTGGATTTCTCAACCAGCAGACCTATAGATTTTCAAACTAATAACTGCCCTGCCTAAGCTTTCAGCAGCAAATCACAGAAACTCCTGAAATTTAACACAGTTGAGGCAGCTGTTCTTCTCATCACAGGATGTGTCTGTTTATTTTGTCACACATATTCAACCATGACATTTGAATGATTCTCAAAAAACTTAACTCAAAGCAAGAGATTATAAAAGATATTTTAAGTGTTATTTAAAAAAAAAAGTCCTTCACTACTCTATTTTCATACATTAATAAAAACCACAGAACTGCTTGAAAAGGTTAAGTCCTAAATCAACTAAGGCTCCTCTGATTATCTTCATTGCTTTGGTCCTGCCTTTTTTTCCCCCTTCCAGTTCTGCTCCAGAAATAGACACCCACAGCACCTATGGGCAGACGTGTTAATTTAAGAATACTGAACAAGCATTTCACCTGCCAGATGTCCAAGAAATGAGAAAGTAGCGTGAGTTCTTTGAAAAGCCACAGCAAAAAGCAAAAGCAGTCTTTTCACGCAAACTCTACCTTATCTTTGTCTTCCACAACATCTGCCAGCACATCATCTGGGTCCAGGATCCCTCCATCTGTGTACTCCAGGTGGTGAATATTCACCCAGGAACCTGGATCCTGTAAGAGAGACACAGACTTTTTAACATCACCTTGCACGGTTTCAGTGCCATCGGACAAAGCAGCTTTGTATCCCATCTCCTTTGCACCCGTTTCCCTCTTTAATCGTGAGGTAGAAGCCCGGAGCCACTACCCAAAACTGAAACTAAGAGAATGAAAACTACAGACATAACACAAGACACGATCTATAGAACTCTATGCAAAAGATCTTTAAAATTTGTGTTTCATTTCCATTGTCTTATTGTTTAAGCTAAATAGTTAATAAAAATAAGGAGAAATTAAACCGTTTTTTTTGGTTCTACAGTAGCTTATAGTTGGTATATTTGTGTTATTAGCAGCACACACATGTAAATATATATATATATATATATATATATAT
>VWYH01005058.1:795561-816419 GCA_013399365.1 Pampusana beccarii
ATATATATATTTTTATATATATATATAAAAAAACCACCTATCACTTCTTTCTCTGAGGAGGTAGGTCAGGCTATTATAGCAAAACCCAAATGAATAAGTAAATCCCAGCTTGTTTTCACAAACGCTCTCAGACTCCAATGAACATTTATCCCATCAGGGCCAGCTATTGTGGTTTAACAAGCACATGGCAGCTCATCGAGTCCCAGCAAGACGTTTGAGTCCTGATGGTATCAGCACTGATAAATGTGGAGTTGGCACATCTACAGCATGCTGAAGAAAGAAGACATGCTTACTTAAAATTGCAAGGCATATTTGAGTCTTTCATCAAATATTATGGAGATTGGCCAGAATACACTAAATTTAAGGGTCAAGAAACTGGCATGTACACATGTAGCCTTGAGCAAGGTTTCAGAAACAGACAAAGAAAGAAGAGGCCTGCTGACATGTGATATGCAATCCCAATCTCCAGTCCCTTTTTATTTGTCAAGCCTAACTAGATCACAGTTCTCAGAAGCAAAGCCAAGCTCAACAGACACCATATAGACCAGCAAGTTCCTTTTCTCTAGTTTGGATATTCCCCGTGTAATGAAGTCCCTGAGAAGTAGGGATATTCCACTCCACATTTATCTATGGGCATTCTGTATCTTTGGCCATCAAGCGACGCAGACAGTAAATAAATCAGGATCATTCCATCATAGGTACAGATGTGGATCAATTGGATTAGGCCTCTTTTTTACTGTATCATCAATAGGCAGCAGTCAAAAAACACAAACCGAAAACCCGCGCACCACTATCGACTTCTTGTGCGCAAGGAGCCGGAGGGGTCACAGCAGGGACAGCTGACCCCACTCACCAAAGGGACATTCCCGACCAGATGACTCTGTGCTCAGCAATAAAAGTCAGGGGAAAGCGGGGGCAACCACACAATTAAGCACACAAAAGTATCTCTAACGTATCTATTCAATCCGTAATTTATCTGTAACTACAATTGTTTCATTTTGCACTGAAACCACCCATTTGCAAAACAGCAAATGTTTGTTCATTCTAGGTATCAGGTGTTCAAATTTACAAAATTCAGGGAAATCAATTAACATGCTTTGTCTCTGCAAAGTGATGAAGCGTAGGCAACTATTACAGCTCAAAGCTCTATTTGAAAGCCCATGGTTTAAGTATTTTTACCATAACCTCAAAACTCCAAGATGAAAAGGCAGAGAGGAAACAAAGCAGCATGTTAACTTAGATCAACCAATCTACCTGACGCAGGAACCTTGTGAAAGAGTGTCACTTGACCCTACCAATCATCTCACAAAATACGATTCTCCCCAACCGGAATGCATCCGTAGCCACAGCTGTTCCTCTGAACCTTTTAACTAACGCAATCACAAAGGTTTCCACAGTTAGTAACAACTAAAACAGGAGACTCGAAAACCGCTCCTCTTCATTAGCCAAACCTTGCTGCTGACGTTTTTGTCTGAAGATGTATTAAAATCTGCTACACGTATGATGCTGTTTAAGCGTCCTGCAGACAGAATAAAACTGATGTGAAAAAAAAAAATAAGCAGTTGATTGGAATATTTTACTTCTAAAGTTTGCATCTATTTACGATGCAGTAGCTGCACCAACCCAGCTGTGTCACCGAAAAAGAAACAAGGTAAAAAGGAGTGTAAAAGCTCAATTGTCCCAAAAGAACGCAGCAAGTTGGCAGGAAACAAGCTCAAGACACAGTCACCCTAAAATACATTAAGCTTAACGAATTCCTAACTTTCCTTTTGCTGTGGGCCGCAAAACCAGTAATTTAATGGGTTTGTTAGTGGCTATATTGAGAGAAAGTAGCCTTTACATCAGTTTGAAAGAAGATGTTGATCCTCATCAATCTTCTGGAGCAAGCATGGTCAGTGCTACCTTCTTTACAAGAAATTCACACCAAAATACAAGAACTAAACCAGAACGGGATTCACGTAGTTTCCTTAGCAGAATAACAGTTAAGGTACCGCTCCCACACATCCTATGAGTCAGGTACACACAGCGGGGACCTTTCGATCTCAAGGACTCCCCAATTACAGTAACCACCAGAGACTACAACAAGACTCACCACTTGTTGTTTCAGAAATACAAATGTGAAGCTGCCTTCTGTTAACTTAACCAGAACTCCATCCCTGAAAGCAAACCAAAAAAAAAACCAACCAAACCCATACATGCACAAACACAAAATCAGCTGCTAAGCACACAGAGAGATACTTTTTATAACTTGTTTGATGAAGCAAATAGTAACTACTTCTAGATGGCCTAGATGGGGGAAATTCCCTCTGCACAGTCACAGAAGTAACAGCAGTTCATCTGACCAGCAAAACCATCCGCTCATTCCAAAGAGATCTGAAAGTCAGAGAACATTTTCCGCTCTTTGGATGAACTCCAGGCGCTGCCAGGCACAGGATACAAAGCGTCTACATAAAACAAAACCCTGAAATCCATATAGCAATTTCTTCTGTGCTTCTTTACTCCCACCAAGAGTCCAGACAGCTTCAACAAATAAAACACCAATATTTTAGCTACCTCACCATATAAAACACGCCATTAACTACCAGTAGATGTAAAAGCTGAATATTTTAAGTCCCAAATAGCATTTCACCCACATGACGAGCAGGGCTTGGATGGTAACAGGTAGAAGATGAATGTACATGCATATGCATGCTCACATACACACTCGTGTATCACACACTACTTAGAGCTCACAAGGAATAGAACACGTTCAAAAAATAACTGTGGTACATACAAGGCAGAATCATCAGAGAAGTCTAAACCTTCCTCAGAAAGGGATGGTTTTACTTCAAGTTTCTTATGTTTTAGTAACATACAATAATCACAAAGGACATTATGCATGTGAAGGATTGATCCCAGCTAGTGGACGTTTGCTTCAATGAAATCACACTTCTTACCTGCTGAAAGCAGAAAACTATGGGGTTTAAAGTTTATGAGCAATACAGGATCAGAATACGTTTATCCTGGTTTTGCTGAGGGAAGGGATTGATCGAGGACAGTTACCCAGAGGGCACTTGCTGAGAAAACTACCTAATATAAAGCAAAAAAGAAGTAAGAAACATATTCTAAAATGCTAGGACAACTTTTTTTTAACTGAGAGGTTCTAGCTGTCTAGTTTGAGGTCAGAAGTCCTATTCTAATGAGTGACAGTGTCTAGAAAGATTCCTCTCAATATTTTCTTAACCATCATCACTGATTTACATGCTCAAGAAGAAAGAATTTGTTCTGAAAAGAAAAAAAAAAAAAATAATAATAATAATGAGTCCCTTGTAAAAATAAAACACTAAAACACAGCCCAGAAGCTCTGGGCAGCATCCACGCACGGTGACCATCTACCTGTGTTCCCAAACGTCTTCCCTCTCGGAAACGTCATTTAGGAGAAAACAAATCTACAGATTTTCTTCAAAACAGTGCAAAAAATATCCCAACAGCATGAATGGGGAGAAGTCCTCTTACAACACGTGCAGAAGTTTAGCTAAGGTATACCACAGAAACATCTGAATATGTAAAGAAAAAGTATGAATAAGTTACCTGGTATAATACATACCAGCACTTCCCAAATGAATATTGAACAGTTGCTCTCACATGCGTTTTACCTTAGGGCTGCAAGTCATGTTTGTGTTTAACATCAAGCCACTTAAAAGCTGTTTATCATCATTTCCTTTATGTGTAGGAGAACACTTTAGGAATCACTATGCAAATATTTACCAAATGTTAAATTAAAGCCAGGTCACATGAATGCACAAGTGCGATGTAGGCAGAGAAGTGACATACATTTTAAAAAGTGGTTTTGGCGTTCACGTTGTCACATAATCCTAACGCAACTGTTGCCACCGATGCAACACCTTCAGCGTTCAAATAGTCCAACGTAGGTCCAAAAATTCTTCTACGCATTTGTTTTCAGTCCAACACACATTCAAGTGAAAGACCAGCTACGCTATAATTAAATGACACTCCCATTTATTGTTAGGGTTTTTTAATATACGTCTATAGATACACATTTTTAATGCATCAAAAACTTGGAGCATCATCTTGATTCCTTTTGTTCTAAACTCAAATAGAAAAGTGTTGGTCTTCTTCTCTGAAAAATACAGCAACACACTTTATCAATTTGGCAGTTCGTATAGAGCACTCGAGACTTATTGAGCAAGAGAATCCTAACAAGTTTAAATACATTTCAGCTGGCCCATCAATAAAACAAACACCACCACTTAATGATTTCATAATTAATCATTGTTTGGTGCTGTTATTTGTTCTGCTGCGTAGAATGCATAAAATTAATTGCAATCCCTAAACTGGAATTTTTAATTTAAATATGGTGAAGTTTGGATGCACTGAAAAATTCAGAAGCAGGAATGACTTAGTAAAGCCTCCTCTCGCAATTACTTCTCAGGGGGATATTTTAGAAGCGCCTCCACATTATTGCTTCCCTAAAGCGAAGAGACTTCTAGGAAATTCAGCATGAAAAAGGATGTATTTAGAAAACAGAAATCACATAGGCCTGTTCCACATCCACAGCATAAATACCAGGGCAAAGCTGGGGGGAAGGACTGGACTCCAGCTACATTGTTTTTTGTCATTTAGGCAGTGTAAAAAATAAGACTTAAAAAGCCACCGTCACAACACAGCTCCTGATAAAGGGGCTATTTTAGGTGAAGGTCAGTGAGAGATATTCTACCATTTATTTTTAGATTGTATATTGCAATGTGATCTATTGCCTCCCAATATATAAGAAGTATTTAATGATTTCTATAGGTATTTCTAAGCCTACATGATATAGCATCATCCCCAGTCAAACAGCACTAGGTATTATTTACTCTCAAACCACAGCTTGTGGAGGGGAGCACAAAAAGGGAGCCGGAGGGGCACAGATGGAAGAGTTTGGTCACAGCCTCCAACTTCATCCCGAAATCCTTCTCCAGAGTGATCACTAAATGAGGACAGCGGAAATGGTAGAACTGCATCATTTCTGTAATAATATCGTATGCCGCCGAGCTGACATTTTTAAGAAATAAAAGCAAACACAGGAAGATTCTGTAAAAATCAAAGACAAACAGCTTCATGCACAAGAGATTAAGTCTGTTCCAGACATTCACTGAATTCAGAAGGTCCTCGTACTGACCAGAACCCAGTAAGCCTCCCTATATGAAGGTCAACTGAGTATAAATTAAGTCTTCCTTTCACAAACTTCCAAAAATAGAGAAAAAGCAACATCTAGGTTTTATTTCTCAGGAAGCTTCTAAAGTTTAGTTTGCATTCCAGCAAAACAGAGTGACAAGCCCACATTTCTAGGTCCCACTGCCGAAAATAAATTCTTACCTGGAATGAGCTACGTTGTCTTTACAGCTCTACAGTTCAACTGCATAAAACTAAACAAGACATTTTTAGTTGTTTCTAGTTAGAAAGCCAAAAGCAGCAGAATCCTTCCAGAAACCTTCAAGACAATACAAAGAATACAAAAACATTACAGCACAAGGAGATAGTAAAAAAGATTTGTGTATTCCATAGCGTTGTTGTTCTCCTCACCAAACTCTGAACCTGCTTGTTTTAGAAGCAAAGATGCTTGAAGATGCTGAAGACAAAACTTCTTTATATCCTTCTACCCGCTGAAGTCACAGACACCCTCCCGTGTCAGTAACACCCAAGAAAAAAAGATCTGTACTGATTGCGCTCAAAGACCGAAACTGAAGCTGAGGTGAGGGCAAAGGACAGAAGGCAGCCTGCTCACAAAGAAACTGCTTTTCAGCTTCCAGCAATAAAACTATGGAAAACACAGAAGGTCATACGATAGAAACACTCCTAGAAAGGTGACTGTAAAAGGTGCTTCCCAATCTGCCTTCTGGATAATACAAAGTACTACAAATAAAGCCACCTAAGAAAGGATCTTAAAGCAGAATTCCGCCTGAACTGTGGGGTGATGGAGAACAGGCAGAAGTTACTTGCAAGCAATCAAACTTCTGAGAACATACAAAGTTCTTCACTTTTAACAGTAAATTTAGCAGGGCTGACTAAAAGCTTTCAACAGTGCTACTGAAACACAACTTCATCTCCCTCTCCGCAGTATCTGCAAATTTCAGTTGACACAGTTAGAGGCACGTAGCCCCTCAACTGTTGTTGACCATAAGCCGTAAATCGAAGCAAACAATAATTAAAAAAAAAATAAATTCATAACATTTCCAGTGACATCATTCCGAGCAGTGTTTGCATCCAGCAGCATCTCCCACCTCACAGCGACACTGCTCCTGACTCGGCCAGAGCTGCTCCTTCTGCAAAAAGGGGTCCGACTAAACAAACTACTTCTTAAAACACTTTTTAAAATGTGTGTCTATTGGAGAAGGACACACTCCATCCGTTCATGCCTGGTTTATGTCAGCCTATGTATCCTGATTTCAATGCAGGAACTGAAATGAGAGATCACAGGAAGTAAAGGCAGTCTCAGTAATATATCCGTGATGCTGTGTTTCTAGCTAAAGCACACATTTTGATTTTCAGAGAGGTTAAGAAGTTTTCCTCACACAGTAAGACAAAATAAAATAATAAATTTTACTCCTCCTAATAGGAATAAATAAAACATTTAAGTATGAGCTGAACCAAAGACTTTTTCCGCAACAACACAGATCGCCCTACTGTATAGATCTGCTTTTAGACTAGAGCAGATGAAGCTATTTCACCTAAAAAAGTTATTTAAGAAAACTAAAATTAAAATCTCATTTTATGTATTTTCACACACACAGCCTAAATTTTTGTTCACACTCATTCACTTTATCTTTCAAGACTAATTGTGAAAACTTATCCTTCCTACTTTTTTTTTCTTTCCCCGAATCATCATTGGATGTTGTATTGGCAAACGGTGCAATTACAAAGTAGGAAAAAAAAAAAATGTTACGCACGGTCACTTTAAATACCCAACTTTCAAAGTTTTGTCTTTGAAGGTACTAAAAGCCTGATGTCAAAACGGGGACTCTGACCAGATCGCATCAGTAGAGATGATTTCTTTTTGCCACCAGGGCTGGCTGTATCTCAGCACATGAGCCGTTTGGTGAAGTCCGCTCGCACCGTTTGCCTTGCTGGCTCTTAAGCATCCCGGTGCAAAGAGCAAAACAAACAACCAAACCATTAATGCACCGGCATGTGGAGCACCACAGACTGACAAAAAAACTGTCACCCAGCTGGGAAAGCGCTGAGAAAGCCTCCCTTGTTTTCCTTTGAAGTCGAGGGGACTGCTGAGCGAAGGCAGACACAGCCAACAACCAGAAAGCACCGTTGTGTTTTAGTCTTTGGAATGAGACTAACAAAGCACCAGCACAGCTCACTACCAGCTTTATATTTAACATGCTAAGCAGCCCAACAAATCTCCAGTTGATCCCTTTCTTGTTCTTTAGCCATATTTAAGTGATTACGCTCTGAGAAATTAATAGGACTAGGTACTAACAAAGAGAAAGTGTTTTCATTTTTCACAAGGCAGGGAAGGTAGTTATTCACCTCACCTAGTGAACTCCACTATCACTAGAGAGCAGAAACAAGAGAAAATTGGTTAATCCTCGCAGTTGAATACGCAGAGGGAAAAAATACCCATCTCCCACCTTAGGTCTGAGGAGGAAAAGAAGAAAAACTGCAGAGATATCCCTAACATGGAATTCCCAACAACGCAATAGTCAGAACACAGATATATGAAACCAAAGCGAGCCAGAACATTTTAAATTGCACTCAAACTTTGATTTGCAGCACTGGACCCTTCAAAAATGAGAGTATTCTGATTTTACAATGAACCTGAATGTGAATGAGAACCACTCTCTAGATATTATCTGAATAAAATACGCTGTAGAGAATACATCAGTAGAGGGATCACATAGCCCATCTTTACACTACACTCCAACAGCTGACATTTAAGAATATTTCACTGAAGAACACGTATGTAAAACCAGAACAGGCAAAGATAAACGGAGACATGCATTCAGACACCCATGTCCACACCTTACATTTGCAACAACTACCAAAAAAACTTAGAAAAAAAAAAATCAGTGGGAACTGGAGTGCACTGTGTGCAAGTTCTGAACTCAAGGTAACTGTATGGATGCAAGAATGCAACTGTAAACTGATCTCCAGTTATAAACTAAGAATATCCTTTAGCTCATTAGACTACATCGCTTCAGCAACGTAGAAACACAAAAGACTCACCCCATGTAATTTAACACAACAGCTCCAGAACAAGACATCTCCTTAGTAAAATCACAACATTTTAAGCTTTAACTTTCATCTCTCAAGTTCTCCGTGCCAAGTATTAGCTACAATATTCACAGTATTGTTATGCTACTAAGCAAACTGCTACACAGCTATGGGCACCTGGCAAATAATTAATTAGTACTGAATCTGGCTTTTTGTTTGATATCTGAAGGTAACACTGGGGGGTTGAGGGGCCACAGGCGTGATTTCTTAAAATCCAACTTAAAGTGAGCACACAGAACTGTAAAGCTACTCCTTCAAATCGCCACCTATTTTTCACACAGAAATGAGGAGAGGGGGGAAAAAGGAAAATACAACACAACACACAAAAAAACCCCACACCACAAACGTCAGAAAATAAGACAGGCCTGTTTACAAGGCTACTGTATTTCAATAGCAAGGTCCAGGTGAAGTGCATGAACAACTTTGTTATTTTGCCAGCTAAAACTGAGGATACCTTAAACTCAAACCATTCAATACAGCTACAGATAACAAAAACACAGGCTGGCTGTAAGTTCACACAACTCGGTAACAAACTCAGCACTGAAGATATCGAACAAAAAATGATAAATGGTTCAGCATCTACCACAAAAGCAGCCACCACTTCAGTCTGGCATCTAGAAACTACCAAAGATTATTTTATTACAACTGTTGGGGCTTTCCTTTGATAAAGTGATTAATGTCTTTGCAGCTGACACAGGACTGTTATCAGAAGCAACTGGGAGGGTCAAATGCGATTGAGTAACAGCAGACTCAGAACTCCCACAAACCAGAATACAATGAAGATCAGGTATGCAGAAATCCTGTAAAACCTTCTAACATAAACCCAGCTTTAGACAAAGCTCAAGTATGAAAAAACAGAAAAGCAGCAACAGATTACAGAAGTATACCCAAATAGAAAGCCAATACGAATTTCTTGGAAGGAAAAAAATCTTCTCCCTTGATCGTATCAGCCCTAATCAGGTCTTTTTCTTCACTCAGGAGACAGAGAAAGCCTCAGTACTTTTGGTCACAGCGGTCCGAAGTGGAGCCATTAGGGACAATGGTGACCCCAGTGCTAGAAAGATGCTGAAACAGTTATGGCAGTTTTAAACACCTAAAGCATTAGAAGTATTTGATGATGTAAGCAGAGTCCCTTAGATGCAGAAGTTCATCATAAGAAAAAGGAGGAAAAAAAAAAAAAAGGTGGTGGTAGAAAGTAACATCAACTAAGAACTGGCTGGATGTGCAGGGAGGAAAAGAAAGGATTTGCAGCCGTACAGGTGTTGGAGCAAGATTTGTACTACATCATCAGTTATACGCCACTTTGTTCTCCCATGGAATGCTAAATTCACCAGCCTCCCTCCTCCCTTTACCTCTCAGTAGCAAAAATGACAGGGTCAAGAACATTCCGAAAGCGTAACAGGCAAGCACTGCCTAATTCCATCAAGATTAGTCAGCTTCACTGGCTCTGGCTATTGTTCAAAAGAAAACCAGCAGGAAGTTTAGAAAAGTAAAATAAATATTTACCAGCATAATACTACACCATGGGAATTATTATATAATCTCTTACCTTCTGTATCATATTAATAAAACTGATATTTTCACAGTGCAATATTGATAAGTTTTAGTATTTGACTTGTGAGATAGAGCGAATACACCTGGCGAACAGTCCAGACGGCCTCTACGTCTTAGGGTATTGGCAGAGCCCAGTGACAGAACTGGAGAAAACCCAAACAGACAATTCTCCCCCTCCTGAGATCAACCTCCACCTCCGCCTAACTGCAAATACAGAACGTGCCAGAATTAACACATCATCCAAACTTTATGCCGTATGCCTAACCGCATCTCACAAACTGGATTTTGGCCAGATAGAAGACAACAAAGGAGAGAATGAGATTATTCACTCTTTCAAGCGAAATTCAACACCACTAGTGTACAGAAGGGTTTTCCCACCCTGTCCCTTATACCCTTAAGGGCAAGAAGAACTGCTTTCTCCTGTTCCCCCAAGGATCTTCAAGAAAATAGAATCACAAAAGAGCTGGGAAGGAACGGCTTCAGAGATTTAAAAGAAAAGCAGGATAAAAGTCGCTGCAAAACAGCCAAGAGACAGGTAAACAGAGCATTCAGCTCAAATGTGGAAAACACCACCTGAGGCACGGGTTCCACTTGCTGTTCTGTACTAACTTTCTCAACCCCTCTGACCAGGGATTTCTTCCCAGAGCTCGCAGGACGGCCACGTGGAAACTTGCCTTACGCAATTTTAATCCAGTCAAACTTCAAACGAAAACCACCGCTGGTGAGCACACCGGGTTAAATCCTGTATTTGCATATATTCTGCAACAGTTCTGAAAAGCCGCTACAACATTCCTCTCCATTTGCAGTTTGACGCCATCCATCGCTCATATGGATGAAACCAACTTACATTTCAGCGAGCTGCCTCATTCATTCTCCTTGGGCTCCACAACTGCGTTCACATACATTGGCTCTGCACATTACAGCACGCTCAAGCACCTACAGAAGTAAGATTTCACTGTAAAATTAAACAAAGACCCACTGGAAATGCCTACAGCAAACAGGAGTAACACAGTTATTCCCAAGAATGCTCAGGAGGTGATGGGATCCCCTTATCACAATGCGCTGGCAATAGGGCTCCAGTGTAAGTTACCTGCTCATTAACAGAGCTGATTATATCTCGGTTTCCCAATTCACACACACAAAGATCAGCAAAGAGCCGGTCACTGGCAAGTTCAGCCCCACAATGCTGAAGGCTTTTCAGCAAAGTAATTGGATCTGTTTTCACTACATTTTATCACTACGTGCAGCGCCTGAAAAAGGAAAGCAGCACATGCAATGAAGCAGCTGATTCTCTTTTTTAATGGCTAATAAGTAAGGAAACAGATACTGTTAGTTAATAGGAAAAAAAAAAACACGATACCATCAGAATTTGCCAGTCTAAAAGTCACATAAGGTAAGTGATTTGGCCTCCTACAGAACCTGCACGGCTTTGGCTGCCATTATTCAGTGGGATCTTTTACACTAACTCTCAAGTCAGGCTCCAAAACAAAAGCAACAAGAAAAAAGCCTGAAAATTCATTAAGTGAGCTTTAGCAAGATTACAACAGTATTAAATAGTTCAACCATCAAATTGTAGCTTGTATCTTTGACTATTAACTCACATATTTACCTAAAACCATCATGTAAAAAGTGATTCACACTTTAGTTCAAAAACTAAACCTAGCTTTGGTTTTTCCTCCCAATCAAAAGAAACTCTTTCCCACAAAGCCTCCTCTATCAAACTTCTTTTCCCCTCCAGACTGCAGAAAAACATTTTTTCACTAACAAAAACCAGCAGTACAAAACACATCACGCACGAGACGTCCCAAAGCCGAAGCAATGACATTTTACAGAACGCTGATAGTTCACTACATCCTATTTCAAAATAACTACTGTGTGCAACGTGGTACGCGGAGCTAAGACCTGCACTGTCGAGTCTGCTATGAACACCAACATCCTGGATTTCGCTAAACCATCAAGCTGTTGTTGTTGTTCTTTCTCTAAAATCCCCATTGATAAGACAAACAGTTAATCTCTAACCACGCAACGCATAAAAGGGATCATTTCAATCCAGAAAAATGGAAGACACTTATAATCACCACAGCATTCACATCTGAGTGACAGCTAAACATAAAGAGACAACAAGCATTCAGCCAGCTGGAAAAAAGCTGGTATTTTTTTTCATATTGTCTATTCTCAAACCTTTAAGGCACGAGTCAGAGGTTGAGCAAGACTTCCATTTAGAGAGATGCTCATTTCGTGTCTACAGCCATTAATGAACTGCAGTATGAACAATAACTCAGGCTCCTCCGCTCTCACTACATTCAAAAGACAGTTGTGTGGTACCGAGACCAACAGTTTGTACTCTGCCAGATGGATGTCACACTTGGAACACCTCAAGTTACCAAAAGACTTACCTAGTGTTTTCCTAGGGTCTGCGAATATGGCTTATTTAATAAAACACTGATAGCGATGAATATTTCCAGACAAGAAAGAAAACGATGGCAACATACATAATTGCGAAATTCATTACATATTAAAAAAACCGCAACCAAAGTGGATATTCAGCCTCTTTTAAGAGTTAAAGGGCAGTGAATGTTGTCGCAGTAAAAACAATCAAAAAATCACCAGCATTAAAAGTACAGCTGGCAGAGAGCTGGGATGACAAGAAAGATGACACAGTCCAACTTTAGCACTACATTTTCAATGCTATATCACAGACCTAATAAGAAAAAAAAACACTCCGCATGTACAAAAGCAAACCATCTACTCCTTCCAGTTTGACCCACTGCAATTACTCACCCACAACACACAAAATCAAACATAAATGAAGATGGCCTAAATCAACATTTTTCCAGACTCAAGGATCAAGAGGTCAACGTTGGCAGACTCCCATCTGATCCATCTTACTTCAAGTGAAAGCATAAGTGAAAAGAACAAGAGTTTAGAGCAATTTCGTTCTGTTGACAGTTTTGAAAAATAATTAGATTGGACACAACAGTAGTCATAAGCAGGAAAAAAACGCTCAGAAGTAATATATTTAAAATGCACAGGCCATGAGCTTTCGTTCAAGCCTTTCTGAGTTGAGTACTTCAACAAAAAACTAATTCTTAATTTTTCTATTTGTAAAGCCAGTGAAGTGGTTTCTACGAGGGTTTTCCAGGTAAAGTTAGATCTCCCATCAGTCAGCAGCTGCATCAGAGCCATCCACATAATTCTTCCTGAAACATTAAAACAGAAGAACTCCCTGGATTTTCAAGTGCTGATCTTCTTGCCTAACATAAAAGAATCATCATTTATCATTGACAGGACAGACCCCAATGTTAGTTTATACTTTTCCACGCACACAAATACCCACCTTTTTCTCCCCCCCAAAAATATCTATCTCCCTTTTTCACACCACTCTGGGCAAAGCCTGCATCATGACTTCTACCATACAAATGTTGGGCTTTCACTATGCACAATGTCAAAACGTCGATGAACCTTCTCCTTTTTGTTGCCCAACACAATTTCAGGTTTCCAGCTCTTCAGGGAGTTTTCTTTTTGTAGCTTATATTGCCAGGAACTCCTGAAACAGTTGTTCAGAATACATTCATTACAGCCAGCAGGGGAAAACTAATTGTGAATTGGCAGCAGATAGATTTTTCAAATAAGCCCAACGCTGTGAGTTGAGCATATTAACTCCCTTCAGTCCTTGAAAAATCTCAGCAAGTCTTTCTACCCCACACAAGACACGGGAAGATTCAATTCAAGGGAGCAATCTAGACAAAGAACAGGTTGAGCTTCCAGAAGCAGAAGACGACAGCCAAATTTCCAACATCAGCCAAGAAACATATATGCCATCTATGTTAAATGAGGCAACTGCTAGAAACAGACTTCTCAAAAATAAGCCGATACAGTAAATTTGATGCTAGTATACTGTTGTAATCTGTCCTACAGAATGGGAAGGGGGAGGAAAGGGATAACCCAGAAGAAATGAAAAGACAACTTCTACAGAAAATCTCAGTAGAATGAGTAACCTGAAGAAAATACAATTTAAGTCAATGAGTCAAAGCAAAGTATGCCACGTCTTTGGCACACTAGAGCAGACCAGGTATTTCCTCAAATGTGCAAGTCTTTACTCAGTATGAAATAAATCAGCTTGCAAAAACAATCCAATAGATTGCTGACAACCCCTTACCGTAGCCAATTACTTCATAAGAAAAAAAAATCATTGGTATAGCCAACAACTTTTTAACTCAACGTGAACAGAAGGAATGTGGTTTGGAGGTAAACCGCATTTTCACAGAGTTTTCTATATACTGACATTTGATTGATGCAATAAGGTATCTGCCTCATTTCTTCCTGCAAGCCTTAAAAATACTCATTTTCTCCCTAAATGCAAGCCCCCCGAGTCTTTACTCAGCAAAAAACCCTTCCTGTATGACTTGTGGTTTCTGTACAGGCTTTCATGTAGACTAACTCACAGTTCAAGCATAAGGTAACATAATTAATAAGAACTTCTTTAAAGTAGTAAATGGAAGATATTACAATTATTTATTTTAAAAGCTGAAGCTTGCCTCAGTTAAAAAATGCGCAGGTGAGATGTAGCATGACCATCCAATTTACTGACAACAAAGTATGACCCAGGCTAAAAGATCACCAGAGGAACGTGGGTTTGGCCTGGACAGCCTGAGGAAGTTCTCATTACACAGCTGCACAGGCCTCACTACCTGGGAAAGGGAGAAGTTATGACTTAGCCTTTCAAGGCTTAAACTGCTGCAAAACAGCAACTTCACCTTGATCAGAGCTGTAGAACCCCTGAATTATTTCTACTTTCAGAAGAGTTACAGACACACCGTCACAAGCAGCACTGTTTGTTGCTTCCCCTGCTCCTGTATTTCTGTCCCACCTTTGCGGCGCGTAGCATCTAGGATAAATCAAATAACAACCCTGAGATGAGAACCCTCCATCAAAATCCTCACTGAACTCGTTCAGAATAGGTCACAGCTGGCAGAATGAGAATTTCAACAGCTGCTCAAGCAGGGATCCATAGAAAGACACTCTGCAACGGAGCCCAGGCAGGAGCTGCAGGGTTAGACAGCACACGCAACTCCGAGAAGCTTTGGAGAAAGAAGTTAGTTGAGATCCAGGTTTATTTGTATTATACGTATTATCTTCCTTATTCCTAAAACTCTTTCCTTACAAAAGGTCTGTATCCAAATCAGTGTACAGCCAACACTTCCACTAACAACAAAGTCTTAAGGCTTAAGTTTGCGGTCTGGTTTCACTTTCTGGCTCGTGCTCAGAAATGCAAAAAGTTGGCTAGCACAGGATGGCAGGGCAAAGCTTTGTAACACTCAAAATACTATCCATCAAATTCATCACCAAATGAGTAATTAAAGGAATTATCATAGTTTAGGGAAATTTCACGGCAGGTAAACCGCACCACTAAGAACTGCATTCAACAAAAAATACCTGACCTACAGAAACTAAAGTGAATGGTACTTACATTCAGTAGCACTTAGACTCCTTAAAAACACAGAAAAATGGGACAATTCTACCCCAAACCTGCTACGTTAAAATCCAGCCCTATCACCATTAATGTCATTCAGCATTGCAAGACTAACAACAAAAGAAAAAAGGCTAAGACTATCTGCCTTCAAAACTATTTTGAGAAGCAGCATAAATAAGGAGCTACCTCTATATGGACACCACCAAAATTTACAAAGACGAGTTTAATTTAAGTCTGCCTGCCCCACAGGCACACCAATCAAGAGAAGAGCTGCAGAGCACCTGCATGCAGATTTTCAAGCACTCCCCTTCTGTAGCAGCTGAAGATCACCCATCTACTCACTGGGAGGACAGATCCTTGCAACGGTGGCTTCCAGGGAAATGGGAAAACTTTAACTACTTCACCATCACCTTTCACAAGTAATGGGCAGGCATAAATCCGTGCCCAAATTAAAAGAAAGAATCCTCACCTGCAGGATGCTCTACAGGTGGGTGCTCAAGGTCCATTCCAGAATCTGGACACAAAACAACTCCACCAAATACAGCAGATTAACCCATAAGGATTTACGACTTGTCTGTCCTTCAAAGGTCCAAAGAGTAACAGACTGGATTCTGACCTCTTTGGAGCTGGAACTAATCTTAGCTGACACCCAAATTAAAAGAAACAGGAGATTATTATACAACATAATTTTTTCTCCGCTCAGAAAACCTATAACTTAGATATTCAGGTTTGCCAGTGGAGATCAGCTCAGCTGTCGATGGATTGATGAGAATGTGATAGTATCTTCTATAACAATCTGAAGGTCTTCTAGGGCTTTAGGGAAGAGAGATGAACAGAGGAGCCAATTAGTCAAAGAAAAAAATAAAAGCGACACTGGCACCAGTGTATAAAATTACTTGTCTCCTTTCCTTTATCCCCACATACACACCTACGTGGCCTATCTTCCTATATATGAGTCAGTTACTCATAAACCTGTACAACAGTAATGGAAAAACAGTGTGCCAAGTTGTATTCTCCTTTTTCAGTATGATAACACAGCGGACAAACCTGAAGGCTGAATGCAGAAGTGATAATTAAACTGTTCATTAAAATACATCAGTTTCCAAGACAATGTAAAAGCTCGCTAACATGCTGTAGCTGATCGAGCAATACTAAGACAAATATGGAAACGAATAGTTAAAACATTTCCTAGCAAAAAAAGTACTGAAAAACAGAGTTTAGAATTGGTTTGCTATAACAAAGACCGTACATTAACCTCATCCCCATTAAAGCATAAAATAAACTTCCCAACACAAACTGGTATAGATTCAAAAAAGACACACCAAAATTAGAGACCAGGTCCAAGACAAAAGTGACATACAACTGTATTACTCTGCCTTTATAAAGGACTAAATACTTACAATTCACCCCAAACAGAAAAATGTTTATAACAAAGGATATATTTCAAAACTTTCCACATATATCTTCTGAAGAAATCTGTTATGCTTACAAAAAATGTTTGCAAAAACATAGAGTTTGGAGTCAAAGTAAATTGTCATTTTTCCTATCCCCAGTGTTTTTAGAGGAAGTACAAGAACATTTAGTCCTCCTTCGGCTCTCTGGCTGATTTACAATAGCAATACATAATTTCAGAAAACTATTTGTCATCTTGTGGGGCAAGCAAGAACAGAAAGAAAAGGGAAAAGTATTTTATTAGTAGGAATTAGCAACTGATAGCGAGTCAATGTGCAATGCTAGCTCTTTAAATGCATCTAATTTGCAGAAGATCGCAAATAAAACCCAAATAACCCATTATTTTTGCTCTAACTGAAAATGCACTATTCTTGAGTCAACCCAGTTACTATATTATTGCTTCCTACTAAGTCTGACTGCCAATTAAAATTACCATTACCACTCCAGAATCAACTTTCTGTACACACCTGTCAGTGGAACCACACAATAATGCCCATAACAACTGGAGATCAAGCCCCGGTAACTAATATTCAATTGTCTGTGTCAGCATTCCCAAAGGGAAGCCCACAAAGACTGTGGAAGTGAGCCACTCAAGAATTCAACTGTGCTTAAAACGACAAATTTTAACCTGATATTTAAACGACAAATTGCAGTGCTTACTCATTTTGCTACGTGGCTTCCATGTCCCATCCGACTGGCTTCTATGAACAGGACTTCAAACAGTCAAAGGGGTCACTTCAAGCAAGTCCCCCAGGTAAGCGCCATGCATGCAAACATTAATAAATTGATTTGCAGCTGATAAACACCATCTCCCCATCTCTGGCTCCTCCAGAGAGATAAAGAACACCTGGAGCAGCAAGATGGTTTTTATGCATTTTTCCTGGGAAAAGCATCACTGCAGCTTGAAGAAAAGTCACTGTGGATTTCACTTGCTAGTCACACAGCCGCTCTTTTCCCTGGGTACATCCCTTTCTGTTCCGAGAGCACTGAAGGACTTTGAGTTAGCAAACTAGCATCTCCAGCTGAACCAAGGGCTTCACTACAAAGCTGGTCATTCAAGTACTGCCTCCTACCTGGGGGGGAGCAGCATTTAGCCCCATATGCATTGAGGAATTGCTTTCAGTAGGACCACGCAAACCCAGACAACACCAATCTCACAATTCACCGGAAAACAATCAGCGAGGCACCTCGTGTTGAACGCGAGGGGGATGCCTTATAGCCACAGAGAAGCAAACACTCCAGCAAGAGCACAGCAGCTCAAGTGTTTTGCAGTACATCTGCTCTCACTCAAGCAAAGAATCCTAAATACAACAGATAACACACAAGTGCTCCCCAAGGCAGCAAAAATACCAGGTTACGAGAAACACGATGGGACTGGTCTGACAACAAGGAATCGTGAATCCTACTGTGTCTACCTGTCAGCAGGAAGCCCTACGCACACGTTACTGAGCAGCAACAAAAGCAGGTCCTGAGACACAAAGAAGTTTCACCAAACTCCATTTCAGCGAAACTCAGGTGAGTGACCCCACAGTCACTTCCCTGGAAATTTATGTACAATTCTCACAACGTAGCCGACCAACAAAACGTTTTCTTAAACGCCTAAGACTATTCACACAATCAAATCCGAGATGACAGACATCTCCATTGATACTGCAACACAAACAACGGTCCATAAATCCAGGGAGTTATTTGCATCCTCCAGTGGATCAGACAAGATCTGCCCATTCAGAACTGAAACGGTACCTCCAAACCCCACTGCTGAGCTCAGCACCATCAAAAAATAATCACTGTCTGAGTTTTCAGCTGAAACAACGCCCCCGTATTTTGTTTTAGTTAACGGAGCGACTGAGCCTTCCTGACCAAACCTTGCCAGCGCAGCCCAGTCAAGAAACCAAATCCAACTTGCTAAGGAAACAAAGCAACTGCCTGCAGAGTTCTCAGCTATTTACCAAAAGCCTCACAGAAATGAGAGACTCGGTTATTTACTGCACCAACTTTCCCTTCATTACAAGTATAAGAGCTGAGTACTTTAAACCAATTAAAAATTTTACTATTTTTATACACAGAAATCCAAATATTCTACAGTATACATGAATTAATATTCTAATCTCATAGCTTCCCCTTTACCAGACAAGCGACTGCAGTATAATGGCAAAACGAGGCTTCCAGAATAACTCCCAAAATAGAGAGGCTCTCACACGTATTTTTGTGGTATTTGACAGTACCATAACTAAGAAAAATTTCCCCAAAGCTCATATCCATGCTACGTTTTCCATTTTCCATTCTGCAACTATGAAAAATATCCCTTGTATCAAGTTTCCCTCCTTCTCCGAATACCTTAGGTACACTAACAATACCATTTTCCACTTCGTCCTTTTAAAAGATTTTAACACTTGGAAAAAAAAGAAAAAGAAGAGAGATAAAGAACACTTAACATGCCAACAGCAGCATTCTGCCACAGGAAGTATTCCAAGCATTCTAAATATCTTGAAAAGGAAAACAAATCTTCAGTTATCTTTAACAGAAACCTGTTTATGTGCCCACACCTCACAGCAGATTTCAGCTGCTGATTATCTTGGAATAATCCCATTCTCTATAAGATTCTACATTTTTGTAAAGAAAGGTAATTTTAGAACAGGCGACAGACTAGATGATCGATAGGGGTCCCTTTCAACCCCAACCATTCTGTGAGAAGCAAAATGGCAAAACACACAACCTAGATTGGAGAAAAACTCTCCATAAGGTAACAAAATGAATTGTTTCTGACATCTCTATGATCTATTTTACCAACCCCAAATTTTCCTTCAGGAAAAAGCACTAACTCCAAATGATGCTTGACAAGATAACAGGAAATTTATCTATTTATCTTTTTGGCTACTTTCACTGCAAATTAAGTAGACTGAAAAGTAACTAATCAAGCACTGCAAGAGAACTCTTTAAAAATCCAGTGAACAGAAGGCAGAGAGGGTGCAGAAGTCATAAAACCTTTTTCAGTGACTTGAGCGAAAACCTGTTCTGTATTTTTCACGTCCTTCTGTTTCTTCTCCCATTCTACCTCTTTACACACCCTTGTACAAGCACTGAATCACCGCTACTTGAGGTGACCAGCAAGTTTGGAACAAATCCACCTGTGTTCACTTTGTCCATCTAGGATGCAAAAGGGGAAACTGAGGACTTCTATGAGGAAATAGCCAGAAAAAAAAAAATAAAGAAAAAGAAAAAGTTTTATTTGCAAAGGCAAGAAACACAAGGTCAGAACTCTGGCTTCCGGCTGTCCTACAGAGACAGCTGGATGATTCTGACCTCACGCTGAAGGGGGCATAGGGATGACTGCTTAGCATAAAAACAATCTTCTTTAAATGTTACCTAACTGGGAAATTGGGTACAAAAATAATGAGAAACTAATTGGGCTGCACTACATCTTAAATCTCTGGCATTTATCTGAACCTTTCGCAAGTTGTTGCAATTTCGCTCAAATAAATTCCTTATTGAGCCTTCTAGAACAGTCAGGGCCTTACCTAGAAATACAGATACCCTTCTACTCTTTTCTGGAGGAACTGGAAAAAAAAAATAAAAAGGACAGAAGGAAATGCATTTGAAGTATTTATCCAAAAGCTTTGTAGGCCACCTTTCAGCCACCATCATGAGACCAAGTCCAATTTCATCACAAGCACAAATCAAAACTGAAATCAAATTTTACATTTCCAAGTTCAACTCATACAGAAGTAATCAAAAGTAATCCTGTTTCTGATAAACTCCACTCTTAAACAGAGACCATACGCCTATTTTAGTACTCTGAACCATACTCCAGCGCAAAAGATCTCACTGTTGGCTGTAGCAGCACCAAGAACTCTATAAAGACCCTGCAGTCGTTACACACATGCAATAGTCATTAGGAAAAAGACTTTTCATACAAAATATTTGTTGAGCTCTACATATCTTAGGGCAGGTTACAGCACTACACTTGCTCAGAAAGACTAATACGGTGACCACCACAATCTTTACCGCAGAGCAGTCTGCGTTTCTCTCAAAATAAACCTGCAGGAACAAGAATTTTACTACCAGTTTTGCACTCAGGGTATCAAACAACTGACAGGGCACACAAGGAACCAGC
>VWYH01005060.1:0-176012 GCA_013399365.1 Pampusana beccarii
AGACCACATCTACCACTCTGCCACCATCTACCCACTTCGTTATGTCTTCATAAAAGGTTGGTCAAGCATGACTTCCCCTTGGTGAAGCCATGTTGACTGCCCCTAATGACCTTCTTATCCTTGATATGCCCTGAGATGGCACCAAGGATAAGGTGTTCCATCACTTTCCCAGGGGTGGAGGTGAGACTGACCAGTCTACAGTTACCTGCATCCCCCTTCTTTCCATTTTTGAAGACTGGAGTGACATTTGGTTTCTTCCAGTCCTCAGGCACCTCTCTCGTTTCCCACGACTTAGCAAAGATGATGGAGAGTGGTCCAGCAATGACTTCAGTCAGCTCCCTCGGCACCTGCAGGTGCATCCCATCTGGACCCATGGATTTATGGATGTCCAGATTGCTTAATTGCTCCCTAACCCAGACTTCATCATCTAAGGCAAACTCCTCCATTGTCCTGACTTCCTCTGGGACCTCTGGGGTACGGGGCTCCTCAGGGCAGCCTCTGGCAGAGTAGACAGAGACAAAGGCGGCATTCAATAACTCGGCCTTCTCTGTATCTTCTGTCACCAGGGCACCCACCCCATTCATCAGTGGGCCTACATTGCCTCTGGTGTTAGTTTTATCTGCCATACATTTGAAAAAGCTCTTTCTGTTGTCCTTGGCCCCTCTCGCCAGGTTTAATTCTAAGGAGGCCTTAGCTTTCCTAGTTGACTCCCTACATCCTCTGACAACAGCCTTATATTCTTCCCAAGTGGCCAGCCCCTCCTTCCATGANTATGGGATTTCCCCTAGCAATTGTTTGAAAAGGCCAAAGTTAGCACTGCTGAAGTCCATGGTTGCAATTTTGCTTGCTGTTTGTTCCTGCCACACAAGATCCTGAACTCCACCATTTCGTGGCTGCTGCAACCAAGGCAGCCCTCAATCTTTACTGCTTCCACCAGACCCTCCTTGTTAGTGAGGACAAGATCCAGCAGTGCACCTCTCCTAGTTGGCTCCTCCACCATTTGCATCAGCAAGTTACCACCAATGCACTGGAGGAACCTCCTAGACCGAGGCTGGCTGGCTGAGTAGTCCTTCAAGCAAACATCAGGGAAGTTAAAATCCCCCACGACAACCAGGGCCCGTGACTGTGAGGCCGTTCTCAGCTGCCTGTAGAAGGCCTCATCAACTTCCTCACCCTGACGTGGTGGCCTGTAATAGACACCCACAACAGTATCACCCCTGACAGCCTGCCCCTAATTCTCACCCATAGACTCTCAACTCACTCCTCATCCACCTGTGGACACTACTCAATACATTGTAGTTGCTCTCTCACATAAAGAGCAACTCCACCACCTTGCCTGGCTGGCCCGTCTTTCCTGAAAAGGACATAGCCATCCATGACCACATTCCAGTCATGTCAACTGTCCCACCGTCTCTCTGTAATGCCATCAGATCATAATCTCCTGACTGAACACAGGTTTCTAACTCCTCCTGCTTATTCCCCATGCTGCGTGCATTGTTATGCTACTTACGTTACTGAGGACAAGCTCAAAAAACTAGGAAATTCAGATGAACAGTAAAAGAAGTTTTAAAAAAATCAGCATGACATTTTATGCCAAAATTGAAAATTAAGACCACATATTGCTTTTTAAAAGTAAACTCACAGTTATACAGAACTGTTCTCTTCTCATGATCTAACAGCTCATAACTGTGGCTGCAAAACATTTAGAGACTTTAGCAAATAATTTGATAAGAAGATAGCAGCCCTACACACACTATTGGCAATGTTGCCACAGAAGTTCTAGAGGGCAGTACATACATGGAGGCTTCTTAAGTGATAAGGTGCCTTGTTTTGGAACTAGTCTTGCTTGGCAGCTATTCTTGAAGGGAACATGCCTTTATATTACTTGAGAATTTGCCTTTCCCTATTTGATTTTTGGCAAGGTGCTTTTAAATGGTACAGGCTATTTTATTACAAAACTTGATAAATTATTCATGGAACGAAGTGTAGAGGCATGATAAATTAAATATATTTTGTCCCTCTGACTTGCTAAAAACCTTCATTGTCTCCATGGTATATTGAAATACTGACTTCTTTCAATATTAAATTCTCAAAAGCTTCAAATACCCATAAGAAAACCTGTACCAGTGAAGCCTTTCCTTCACTATTAAGCATGAAACTACTTTTTCTCTTCAAAAAAATAGTTTTGGACTCTTGAGTAGGCACAGTATTGTCTACAGAGCCATGTGATCAGATGGCATTCCACCAAGAAAATAGTTCCAAGCACGTCATCCTATATTCCCTCTGCATTAAATGCATTTGTGCTTGCTGTATTTTAAAAATATTATGTTTGATAGGTACTTTCCCAGTTCAGCTATGTAAAATCCTATTCATTAAAATGGCTAGGTGTTTTAATTTTCAGGTATTCCTACTATATACACCAATTTCTGCTTTGCTACATTTTCTCATATATACTGTATTAAAATGCCTGTTGTTGAGGGAATGTTCTTTTATATGCAGTGCAGAACTGGAGAAAGGCAGAATCCCATCTAATTTTCTGTGTGAATTTTAATCACCTTTGAAACAATTACAAGTACAAAATGCTTTGGAAAGGAAAGAAACATTTTAGAGGACAGCCATATCTGCTGAAGCATTTTCTGAATAACCATACTTGGAAAGGTCAACTGTTCTGGAAATTGTGTTTTCATCATAGCCTCTCATTTATTTAACAGCGCATCTTTTGGTCATATTCAAGACTGACGGATGGAGAAAATTATAAGCTACTGAGAAAAAGGGCAAGAAACTAAGCATTACTGAGAATAGATATAGGAAGCTAGAAGAAGAATCTAATGAAGAAAAAGTGCAACAGGAATAATAAACAATAAAAACAACCTAATCATAATTCCATCACAGGCCAGTGGCACAGACCAGCAGCTGGTCTGAATTGTCATGGCATCTGTTCTGGTAGTCTAAAAAGACAATGCCAGAATCATTTTTGCTGACCTTTCGGTAATAGTGTTATAAAGTTACCCAAGAAAGACATTGTATAATCAGTTCAATAGACACAGTACCAAATTCTGAAATACTCTTTCAGAAAAGACACTGGAGAATGGCATGAATAAAATCAAATTTCCACCTGCACAGAAAATTCCTCAGATTATTGCAGTGTGCATCAGCTATGAAAATTGAAATGAGCTACCTACAAGTATTTTCAATTCCACTCCAGATTTTGTGATCATTTTCATGCTGCAAGACATTATGTTTTGTTTTAAAATAATGCATTCAAAGTAGTTTGACCAGGATAAAGAGTGCACGTGAGAAGATATTACAATCTGATAACAGAGAAATGACATTTTTCACTTTATTTCTTGCTTCTTCTTCTAAATATTTATGGTTAACTACTAAATTATACAACTGAAATGACACCCAATATTAAATCTCCTGACATCACTATCATGCTTTGTTCTATAAGAAAGAAAATACGAATGACAAGACCGAAATTGGGTGAGAGTCTACAAAGTGAAGTATCTACAAATTCTGCCTCAGTTCCCAAACTTCAGGAAATGGTATTTTCTGTTGCTTCTACTTTTTAAGTTACAGTGCATGTCAGAATTCATCTTTGCATTCAGTCTTTCAGGCCAAAGCCTTATGTGCCACACAATGACTGTCATATGCCATGACTTTTGGGTGCAAAAGATACAAAACTTAAAAATCTATACTTAGAAGTTACTGCTTGATAAGGAATAGCAATAACAAACATAAAGGAGAGAAATAATGACAAAGGGACCTTTATATTTTCCATTCTTTTCCTTTTTTTCCAAAAATGATGATGCAACAGTGCTAAAACGTACAGGAAAATAATGTACTTTATGCCTTATGTGTTACCTTCTATGTAAACAGGCTGGTAACACCTGAACTGTCTTTAAATTAAAATTTAGTTTTAAAGCTCATTTTGTGGTCCATTTTTTGTAATTAAAACTCATTAAAGAATCTTAAGGGACCCAAGAATGCATAAGCTTTCTGCAAAATAAGAGATCATGGCAAAATAGCAAAAGTCCTTCAATGGGAAAAATAATCAAGAGGAAACAGTCATAGGGAAGAAGCAGACTTTTCCTTCGGTGCAAGGTGGTCACTACGGACCTTACCAGAGGTATATCCTGTGACATGTGCTGTATTATATCAAATGATTTCTTAGACAACCTGAAAAAATGAGTGAAAAACAAAGTCGAAAAAAGTATTGATGACTGAATTATGCAGGGTAGAAAGAATAAGAACCAAGTGCAAAAAACTGCAACTGCAGGAAGATATCACAAGGTATATGACTGAACAGCACAGAAGCAGATGAAACTCAAAATAGCAGCACAATGATGCACAACGTTGAAAAACAAAAACAAACATGCGAAAACCAACCAAACAAACAAAACACAAACAAAAAACCCCAAACTTTACATATAAAGTAGTGTGCTATCAGCCACTACCAGTTAGAATACTTGGGGGGTTTAATAGCTGGTTTCATGAAAATGCCAGTACTCAGCTCATTCATAAAGCAAATTAGATGTCAGGATTTTGTGGTGGGTTGACCTTGGCTGGCTGCTAGATGCCCACCCAGCTGCTCTCTCCCTCCCCTACCTCAACAGGATGGGAGAGGAGGAGGAAATCAGATGGAAAGCTTGTGGGTTGAAATAGAGAGGGAAATCACTGGTTATTGTCATGGGCAAAATAGAATTGACATGTTTTCAGGCAAAAAGCTGTGGATATGTTTTGTTCGATTTATTCAGTTTTCACCTCAGTATCAGTGAAGAAATGGGGACTAAAGTTGCTCTAATGCATAGTACGGAGGTGCTGAAAACAGTCTGAGGCTCCTTTAATTCCTCTTAGAAACAACTGTTTGAGAAGTAAGCAGCAGTGTAGGAATAATAATCGCGGATGCAAACAGTGCAGACAATCACAAATGCAGTCAAACTGCAGTATTAATGGTTACACCATCAAGATCTACCCTCTACAGCAACAAAGTCTTTATCTTAAAATAGGTTCTATAACAAGCAACTTCTGTTTGTGCAGTTGTGACTACAATGCATAAAAGAGACTGAAAATCCAGCCTCAAGGCCTACGGGAAAAAATAATAATAATGTATCTCCTCACACTCTTAAATTCACTACATGCTCTTCGTCTCTGGAGCTTTGATTTATTCTGTAGGTGAGATCAATAGTAGCCTGACCTTTTTCATGAGCAGAGCCAAATTCTAATTCCATAACCTCCACAAGCTTCTTAGCCAGTGAGTAATTTTAACTGGATTCAATCCTGATAACACTAAGATGTTCAAATCCATGTCTGATTTTCCACGTTAATCTAAAGGGCTGCTTTTTTTTTTTTTTTTTAATCTTAATATCATAAGGTAGATGGAAGGTGTCAGTTTCATTTTGATGATCCAGCCACTTGTTTTGTGTCATTATTTAAACCCATCAGTTTTTGATTTTTTTCTTAGTGTGAGTATAGATCAGTATCTTACATCACATTAGTCAAGCTTGACTTACTCTTTGTAGTCTTTTGCTGGAGAAAATTATTCCAAACATGACTTAAAAATCTCCTTTAACCATGCACACATCAGTGAACTCTACAATCCAGTGCCTGATATCCAGCTAATCAAGATTAATAGATTCATTTACCAGATGGTTACAATGTTATTAAAATGCAAATGGTTGGTTTCTGTTAATTGTTTAATATCACTTACAATTAATCTGGAGACTTGTACACTATCTTGCAGTTGTGGTACAGTTCACCTGAAAAGCTTGGGGATCAGAAGGAAAATCTTTTTTTCCCTCAAATGGTTACGTAAGTAGCAACCTTAAAAAGGTAGCAATTGTGAGCTGGAAATGAATTGGAAAATTGTGGGGTATAGAACAACTAGATGCAGGAACACAGAAGAGATGGAAAGAAAAATTATTAGACAGAATTGCTAAGATGAGAATACTTTCAGAAATGGAAAAATGGAAGGGGGAAAAAAAATTACAAGCCTTAACAAGCCTCACCAGAAACTTCTAGTAAAAACCAGCTAGGTATTGAAATTTTGATTCTGATTTTGCAGACTAAAAAGAAATATAATCTTTTGTTTGAAATTTCTGAAGAGTCATGCAAAGACTTTGGAAGACTAAGTCCCAGATAAGTCAGCTAAACTGCTGAAGTCTAACTGAAGGGCACTGATTCAGAGAGAGGGAAAGCTGTGGTTCCAGAGAGTTTGGCTGGACTCCTGTGGTTCATGACCCTTCAATGGTTACAGACTTGCTACAGTTTACACGGTCCAAACAATGGTGCTCTGCTACCAGTCTGGGCACTGATAGTACAAACAATACCATTTTATTTAGTATTCTGTACTATATAATTGTGATGGCTCAGCAGAGGAACTGTGCCTGTGAGAAGTGCAAGTCTCTGAAGGCAGAATGAGGCAATCAGCAAACACTATTGCTATCCTAAGAAAAGCCATTCCTGTATCTAAATCATCCGCCTGCAGTAGGCAGCTATGCCACAGTTGGTTTCTGAAGAAGGTTCTAGAAAATGTCTTTGTTCCTTTGAAATATGAAAAGAGCCAAGTAAACCTTCATATATTTCTGGATTACTGTAGAAGAAGAAGGGTTATGTGATTAGAGACACTGCAGTTGAATCCGGTAACTGTGTGTTTGCTTCATAAAGCTACTGTGCCCTAACTGCTGAATCTAGCAGACACCTGAATTAAATCTAACATAATTCCTAGAAAAGATGCTTGAAACTTTTGAGACAGAATCACTCATTTTGCCTAGAGGTTACATTAAGAACCTAAATTATTTTTTATCTGTCTCTTATTTTTTTTTTTCCGTTATGCCATTTTGATGGTATACAAGCAAAACATCCATGTTGTGCCAGATCAGAAGTCCATCACTGACAGAATGAAATAAATGGAATGAGAAATGAAGCAAGCAGAGAGCAGCTTTGTTCTTTATACCTGTTTTGGTTTACCCCACTCAGCATCCAGCAATCAGAAATTTATGAACTCCTTAACCAAAGGCAATAGTAGGGTTATTGTATCTAACATCTGTTGAGCTACCTATATCCTGAATATGTCTGATTCCCCCTTCCCCACTTTTTTTTTTTTTTTTGAGGTATTTGATATTAAAGGGCCATACGGATATCTAGAATTTTTTTTAAATGTAACATGTTTACATGTGAATATTCCAGTTTTACAACCTTTTTAGCATACATTTTTATTTAAAACAATGTCTTAGAAGATGGGAGAATCACAGAATCATAGGATAATTTAGTCTGGAAGAGACCTCTCAAGGTCATCTAGTGCAATTTCTTATTGAAAACAAGGGAAAATAGATGTCGTTGCTTAAGGTCTTATTCAGTTATACTTCCATTTTTTTTTTTAAATTATCAAAAAGTTAATGTTAGAAGAATGATCTTGGAATTTAATTTTACTGAATTTGTCAACTTGAACAATGAATACATTTTTGTGTCTTCATAACTTCAGAAAACGGAAGAAAATTTGAGGTATGACATTTATACAATTAGAAATATTGTTTTATCAGGCAGCAAAATTCTTCTGAAGGCACAGGTAGAGCCCCTCCACTAAAATGGTGTTGCAAGAGTTTGCAAATTTACTGAATGCAATGTATAATATTACAATTGTATGTACCCTTGCTAACATAGAACAAGGCAAAAATATTTGCCCTTTCCTACGACTGTGTACCCACTCTACATAAAATGGTTTATACTGCACTAGTACTGCTTCTTGCAAAGTTGCAGCTGATGAGGAGTTGTAATCATTTTTAATTGGAAATTTCTTTGAATCACATTCCAAATCTGCACATTGTAGTTTATCTGCAGAAAACAAAATTTCGAACTTCATCACCTCCAAAGATGATAATTTGTATTTTGTTCCTCTCATCTTTAGAACCTATATTTGATGACTAATTCTTTCACGCATTTAGGTATTTGTTTAGTGTAATCTCCTAAATATGATGATGTATATTCACTACTTATATACAGTCTTAAAAGTAGCCTTGTTGTTCCTTGGTTTTGTTTTCCTGGAATTCATATTCTATTTCTAATGTATTTTGTACAGACAAATAATCCTTCTATCTTGGCTTTCAGAGTATATTTTACTTAGTTTTTGTTTCGGAGAGGATCATGTGGATTAAAAATGTTTTTTCTCCTTTCTGTGCATTTCACTTCTTGAAACTCCAGACAACCAAATAAAGCAGCTTCTCTCACCTGTTTAATTATCCGTGTCTTGTTTTTTCTCTGCATAGCAGAGTCTTATCAACAAAAGCCAATTATGAAACCCAAGTTTGACTGTCAGGTGAATATTAAGAATTATGAAACAGTGTTACAGCATGACTCTTGTTTTGTGACTTCTTGATATTTTTTTTTTTATATTAAGTTTGTTTCTGCCTCTTCAGATAGTGATATTTGTAAAGGTTAAATTCCTATGTGAATATGAATGCAGTGTAAAAAAAGTTCTAAAATTATTTTATTGTTTCAACTGAAGTGAATTCAACATTAAAATGACTCAGAAATTTACAATGGAAATGTATTTCTTATCATTTGTAAACTAATTCAAACACAAAGTGACAGTTTTATTATAGCTTTCACTAAGAATTTCTGTTTCTCTTTGAAAGCAAAGCTGTGTAAATCTAGATTTAAGATACCTGCATCCAAAAATATAATAGCAGTAAAGAGTACATTTACAATGTGTTCCTTTCTGCTTTACACCTATTAAACTAATGATGTTAAAAGGAAATATGCCAACACAATACATCACCTGTGTTAAATTATTCCTTAATGGTGTCTAAACCTCTATGCACCTATTTCTCATTGAATATGTTGTATCTACTAATTTAGGTAGTTTTAATGTTGAATGGGTTAGTGCTCCTCTTACCCACAAACATTTTATAACCCCTCTGCAAACACTTCAAAATTATCCTTAAACTCAACCCATCCACTGCACGAAAGAAGTACATATTGCAAAGTGACTAATACTTCCATTAAATCTTTGTGGGTAGTGTCAAACAATAACTAGATCACTCCTATTTAGCCGCAAGCCCAGTCCTTCACATCCCCTTCATTTAAATCGTTATATCTGCAGCAGAAAGATTTTTTATGTCTCTTATTAATTGATTAAAACTAGTATTACTTTCTTGTCATGGCTGTTCTACTGCTCTGTCAATTTTCTAACTCTTTTGTTTTGCTGTTTTGTTGATCTGCCTCGTTCTTAATGTAACATCAAAAAAAAAAAAAAAAAGAAAGTAAAAAGAGTGTCTCAAAGATTGAAGGAATAGGTCAACACAGAAAACTGGAAGGGCAGAAGAATATTTTCTCTTCGAGACCCCACCACTAAGTTTCATAAGCTGAATACGTGTAATTCAACAAGTTCAGTAAATCAGAGGATTGCCTTAGAAATAAAAGCTAAGGAGCCTGTGTAATTGAGTTTCATAACTTCATATATTGACCTGAGTCATTGAAAGAGATAGCTAAATGTACGTGGAATGCACTTCTAAACAAATTCACTTTAGCTGTCATATCTGCATATTTCCTTTTGATAAGACTGAATGTCTTAATCAATACGATACAGAAAAGTAAATATGCCCACAACACAAATACTGAAGACAGTTGCAATACCATCAACATAACCAATAGCATTTTCAGCCTCGTACTGCAGCATTGTGGTGGTTGTCATGGCTTGGGCCTGGCTGGCAATGGTGGCAGCATGCTGGCTTTTGCTAACCCAATAGCACAGGGAAGTCAATCAGTTATAAGAAGAGAGGAGCTCTTGCAACATACACAACTCATCAGCTTATAGGACAGTTGTAAAGGTGTGGGGAGCCTTTGAGAGGTTACAGGCTAGTCAGTGTCAAGTGCCTTAGGGACATGCATGTCCCAGTTGGGAGTCAGGTATTCCCTACTCAATCCCATAACCACTGGCATAAGTCAGTGATGGGAGGCTCCAGAGTACCAAAGAGAGAATAACCCAGGACAGAGTGTGAGGAGACAATCCAAGAGACATCTGCATACCCAGCATCATGGCTTCAGTTGCATACCCCATGGCAGGACCCACTATGCCAGCCTCCCTGACCTGCTTCCTGCCTCATGCTATGTCTCTCAAGAAACACGAAAAACATGTTATTTGTAAAGCTGCATATATTCCTCAATGAAGTGTTTTGGTTTCTGACTCCATTTAGTCTACTCCTCCTAAATGGTGACAAACATTTGATCAATAAGTACATAAACCAGCTAAATCAGATTTCTTCCCTGGTAGGTGACCCACCATCAACACAGCAAATTTGTCATTGTCAGGAAAAAACGTAGAGGAATGTATTTTGTTTGTTTTAGAAAAGTGGGAAGGAAGGAAGGAAGGAAGGAAGGAAGGAAGGAAGGAAGGAAGGAAGGAGGGAAGTTGGCTTTCCTTCAGTCTTGTGTCTTAGTGGAATGAATCTTAGTAAGCCACTAACTTATATCTATGACCCCATTAAATCACTGCGTCATATGAATCAGCTACAAACAGAAACATGAGGAGGGAGAAAGATGCATCTCTTTCTGCTGACTGGCTGACCATACAAATTCTTTCAGGTGAGTCTTAAATCTAGGAGCCTGAATACATGATTCCTATAAAAGGACCTGGACAACAATTCTCGCAGATAATTTGTGATATATAGGAGTTCCCTCTCCTGTTGTGGTAACTGCAGTTTCCTTGGTCTATTGAGAAAAAAAAATGTTTGACTATCATCTCAGCCCTCAGCTACATACTAAATAATGGATCACACGGAATCAGAAGAACTGGATTAATATTTTAAAAGTGTTATCAGAGGAAGGCAAATGTGAAAAAATATTATATTATACAAAAATTGCTCTATTTCTGTCCTAATTTTCTTAGCTATTACCAAACACAGAAAGAAAAATTGACACACAGGCATCTCACTCAGAGATTAAGATTCTAAAGTAAAGTGTCTTTATGAAATTGCATAGCATTAAAATGAAACTCACCAGAGTGATAGTAATTATAGTGATAGTAAACTCAAAGAAAACCTGTAATGCTAATAAACTAAGCTGTACTAGTCAGAGCAGTATCAGACGGAACTATTTTTATTATTTTTACTTCAGTCCTGTATGCTTACTTCAACTGTGGTTAGAAAAGGTTGATTCTCAAACTTATCTAGAGTTGTGCTCTTTGAGTGTATGTCATCAGGGAAAATAATGGGATCATGCCTTTCCCTAGACAAGGTGAATTCACACTGGTGTTACATAATATTTTTGACATCCTATCGTATCTTAGGAAATGAGCTGTTGTCTAAAACATATAAAGATTCATTGTCATCTTATCTTCTATATCTTTCAGAAAATATAGCCATTTAAATGGAAATCATAACATTTTGGTCAAAGCCATCTCATTATTTCTTTGATCCTCAGCTTCTTTCTCTACATGAATTAGTTGATTGCCTATTTTGTTTTGTTTTGTTTTTCTTTCCAAGGAGTACTATCTTCACAGAAATGTAGGAATTGAATTGTCTTATGTCTTTTATCATGCTGTAAGTATCAGATAAAGATAAAATACAATTGTAATAGATAGGGGATTAAAAAGGAAAAAAATATTGGATTGACACAGTACCTTGACATGAAAATTAATTATAGCTTGAGGAAAGAGAGTTTAAGCCTAGTCAGTGAAAGATACTTTCAGGATATAGAATGTTTTATTTCAATCACTATTTTATTTTAAAAAACAGAATGTAGTACTTTGAAGCCCCAATTTGATTTAAATATGCTTGTTTTTTTTACTTTTCTTTGAAACTGATTTTTAATTTGTTTTATCTGTGCTAACCTGTGATGAGAATTATAGGAAAGACACAATTTTATAGCTCAGGCTCCCTTAATCCCTGCTCCCCAATGCTACAGTAGTCGCTTTTAAACAGTTTTGACAGCAGAGGCCCCCAAGGATGGATTTGATTCAGATAGTCCAATTTCTCATTTCTGCTTTCATGGCTAAAGGGCACAACATGCATAATATAGAAAGTACCAACTCAAAACAGGTGAATGGGTGTGAATAGAAAAATGGACACACACAATAAAAATATCTGTGTAAATTCTTAAATTTTGCAACCTCATATGTCTATATGAGGTGAATACTTGCTGCCTGACACAAACATAATTTCTGTAGTTGGATTTTGATGGACTGGCAAGGCTGAGCTTCAGTCGATGTGAAGTAAGGTTTTACAAGGGGCATCAGGATGGATGTGTCCCTCTGAGCAGATTTACTCATTATAATTTCCTAGTCTATCATCTACATTTACAGATTACAATAACGAGTGTGAAACAGATGAAAAAAACAATACTTACATCTATTTATATCAAGACTGGAACTTCTGAACATTTCTGCCTATGGCTATTCCTCTATTTGGTTCTGGTCCCCTATCTCAGTTAATCCAACGTGTGAGTCAGAGGTCAGAAACAGGTGGACACATCTTGACATTTTATTAACGGCCACTGAAAGCTAAATGGAAAAATTAAACCAGTAAATTAGGTATGTATCTAGCTTCAGCTTATCTGACCTTCTCTTTAAGTTTATCTTCTTCTAAATATATCAATAACCATGGTACATTTTCTGCTGGGCACATCCACCATCTCCAGTAAGAAAAATATTTAAACTTTGAAATAGACATAAAAAATGTTGAAAAGTTGAAGATGGGACTGACAAATGGGGAGAAATAGTATTATGGAATTAGGCATTCACCTGTGTTATGTGGCAAGAAGTTCAATGTTTAAAGGGAATTATGTAACATATACACACAAAAGATTATTTAAACAGAAATAGGCACCATTACTGATCATAATGGTACCCCAGAATTTGGTTTACTTTTGTCTCTGTCCATGTTCATCACAAAGTTAGTGCTTACAACTTAATTGAATTTAAGATTTTTTTTTTTTTTTTTTGGCAGCCAGCCCTCTATCAATTTATGTCCTGTAGAAGTATCTTTCAGTAAAGGTTTTCAAGAGTGCTTGCTCCATCAACACTGCACCCACAGTGCCTAGAATAAAGTGATAAACATTGCAATCAGGCATGAATGTTTGATAGCCCATTTAATGTGGAGCTACACTCTCTTTTTTTGTTTGTTTGTTTTTGTTGTTGGGTTTTTTTTGTTTGGGTGCCTTTTAATCCCTATTTGACTGGATGTAGGTCAAGAGCTGTGGGCTTTAATATGTGGGTACCACTACATACAACTGAATTTTTGCTCCCTTATGGAAACTCTGTTCTCTTGATGCTGAATTATTGGTGTTCACAATGTAAAATATTCTCAGTATATATTGAAGATTAAGCAGTCAGGGTACCATAATGCATAACAATAAATATATTTGCAATTATGCAGGCATTTCAAGATGTCAGAAGTCTGGTTTTCAGCTTGGAATTAAATCAGCTTAAGGGTAATGGGTTACCTTTGGATTAATTCAGAAGAGTATTTCACTTGTTACTTCCCAAACCCACAAGCTCGTTTTGAAAAAGTCATTAACAGTCAAGGAGAAACAACACCTTTATCTGACAGGACTGCTGATTCTCTAGGCTAAGAATTCCTTAAAATCATTCATACTGTTGAACAGGAACCCAAACATAAAGAGACAGAATAAAGCCTTGTGGTAGTCACATGGCATTGCAAATTTATTTTAACCATGCAGTCTTCTGCACAGGTACTAACTAAACAAGATTTTGAAGCTCTCACAAAATACATTTTTCTACTAAATTCTATCAGCAGACGAATATTGCCCAAGTAAATTTAGTGGAAGTAAATTCAAGAATGGACGCATTATTTAATACATTTCTGTTATAAAAAGTGTTTTCAGCTTGGTTTTTAATTGCTGTAGAGGACAGCTTCCATAGCCAAGTAATCCAACACAGAAAGGAATCACCACAGGACTTAATACTTTTTTTTTTTTTAAAAAAGGAAGTCTATTTCTAAGGATATCACAGAATCACAGAATGATTAGGGTTGGAAGGGACCTCTGGAGATCATCTAGCCCCTGCTAAAGCAGGTACACCTAGAGCAGATTGCACAGCAATGAGTCCAGGTGAGTCTTGAATGTCTCCAGAGAAGGAGACTCCACAACTTCTCTGGGCAGCCTGTTCCAGTGCTCTGGCACCCCCAAAGTAAAGAAGCTTCTCCTCATATTCAGATGGAGCCTTCTATGCTTGTAGTGGTTTAACCTGAGCTACCAATACAACTATGATAGCCGTTTACTCACCCCCAACCTCTTCTCTCCCTCCAGTAGGGGAGAGGGAATCAAAAGGGAAGGGAGAAACTTGGATTGAGATAAACACAGTTCAATAAAATAACAAAATACTAATACACTGGTAGTAAATATTGATATAAAATGGAAATAAAAGATACTCAAGGCAATTCCTCATGAAACTCCATCCACAACTGACTAGCCAGTCCCAGGAAGCCACACCTGGTCCCAAAGCCAATCCCAGAGAGAGAAAAGAGAGGAAAACGGCAGAAAGGCCAGAGGTCTTTGCAAAATGGCAAAAAGCCGAACTAAATGTCCTGCACCAAACTTCCCCAACTGTGCCCCAGAGCAAGCAAGAGCGAGAATGCCTGAAAGAGTGAGAGACAAACCAGAAGGCCTCAACTCCTTAAATATGAAGCATGATGCTATTGGAATGGAATGCTCTTATTGCTCAGTCTGGATGTCAGTTAAGCTCTGCCCCATCCATGCCCCCCTCCCTCAATGCCTCACACCTCTGGGCAAAGCGCTCAGGATGTCCTTGGATCTCAGACCAGAGCAATTAAAAACATTAGCTCTGTGCTGGGGTGTTATCTGCTTGTTCTCAAACTAAGTCCAGATAATGAGCGTGCTAGCTATGAAAAAGAAAGGTTTCTAACTGCATGAAGAAAATTAACTCATTTTCAGTCAAACCAGCACAATTCTTCTGCCTGTGGCAATTACCTTTCATCCTATCATTGGGCACCACTGAAAGGAGTCTAGTCCCATCCTCTTGACACCCACCCTTGAGATATTTATAAACATTGATGAGATCCCCTCTCAGCCTTCTATTCTCTAGGCTGAACAGACCCAGCTGTCTCAGTCTCTTTTCGTAGGAAACGTGCTCTAGGCTCCTGACTATCTTCACAGCCCGCTGCTGGACTGTCTTCAGTAATTCCTTGTCCTTCTTAAACTGGGAAGCCCAGAACTGAAGGCAGTACTCCAGATGTGGCCTCACCAGGGCAGAGTTGAGGGGAAAAATATCCTCCCTCATCCCGCTAGTCATACTCTTCTTAATGCACGTCAGGATACTGTTGGCTTTCTTGACCACAAGGGCACATTTTTGACTCATGGTCAACCTGTTGTCAACCAGAAGTCCCAACTCCTTCTCTGTGGTGCTGCTTTCCAGCAGGTCTGCTGCTAACCTGTATTGGTGGCTGGGGTTATTCCTCCCCAGGTGCAGGACCCTACACTTGCCCTTGTTAAACTTCATTAGGTTCTTATATTTCCACCATCTCTTCTAATGCTCTTTCTGTGCAGTTTCTCACAGTTTATTACTTTGGTTTGAAGTAAATATTTTGGACTCATGGCAACATTCACATGTTAAACATAAATTAGATTTCTATACTGGTTTCAGCTGGAATAGAGCTAGTTTTCTTCATAGTATCTTATATGGTATTATGTTATTGATCATATACCACTGTTTTAGCTATTGCTGAACAGTCCTTGCACAGTATCAAGGCCTTTTCTGCTTCTCCTGCTGACCTCTCAGCAAGTAGACTGGAGGTGCATAAGAACTTGGGAAGGGACTTAGACAAGACAGCTGACCCCAACTGACCAGTAATGAAAAGCCGGGAGAAGAAGGAGAAAGGGCGGAATGTTCAGAGTTATGGTGTTTGACTTCCCAGTTAACAATTACACATGATGGAGCCCTGCTTTCCTGGAAATGGTTAAACATCTGCCAGCTGATAGGAAGCAGTGAATGAGGCTGGACCTTGAATAACGTGTTCAGTTTTGAGCCCCTCACTACAGGAAAGACATTGAGGTGCTGGAGAGAGTTCAGAGAAGGGCAACAAAGCTGGTGAGAGGTCTGGAGACACAAGTCTTACAAGGAGCTGCTGAGGGAACTGGGGCTGTTTAGCCTGGAGAAAAGGAGGCTGAGGGGAGACCTTCTTGCTCTCTACAACTGCCTGGAAGAAGGTTGTAGCATAGAGGGTGTCAGCCTCTTCTTCCAAGTAGCAACTGATAGGATGAGAGGAAATGGCCTCAAGTTGCGCCAGGCAAGGTTCAGATTGGATAACAGGAGAAATTTCTTCATGGAAATGGCTGTGAAACACTGGAACAGGCTGCCCAGGGAAGTGGTGGAGTCACCATCCCTTGGAGGCGTTTAAAAGACATATACATGAGGTTCTTAGGGATGTGGTTTAGTGCTAGATTTAGGTTACAGTTGGACTTGATGATCTTGAAGGTCTCTTCCAACCTAAACGATTCTATGATTCTATGAATTCCTTGCTTTGCTTTTTTGCCACATACAGCTTTTGCTTTCCCTATTAAACTCCCTTTATCTCAGCCCATGAGTTTTCTCACCTTTGCCCTTTCAATTCTCTCCTCTATCACAAAAAAAAGAACAACTTTATTTGGGTTCAGAAACTTAATTCAAAATAGTTTATTCACTACAAGAGGAAAAAAATTCCCATTTTCATCCTGCTTCAAACACTCAGTATAACTAGGCTCTTTCCTGTATATCTGTAAAAGCAATGTTCTTGAAAAGACTGAAAGTCAGTAGACATGGTCCTCTCAGACTGTAAGACATGAGAAATAAAAATATTTGTTTACAAACTTGTTACTGATAGTGTTCCAAACCAGATTAGTATGGAATAGTGCAATAGTCTCTGGAAAACTTTCTGTCCTCCAGCAATTTTCACGTGAGAATGTTTCTGGGCAAGAGAGAGAACTTCTGAATGTCATAGTCCCCTGTAGGCTTCTCTTCTGTGAAACTGCCTGGTCCTCTCAGGGCATTTGCAACGTCCTGCTGGCAGAGCTTGACTGCTCCAATGCCTTTTGCTGGAAGGACCATATCCTTTGGATTGTTTTGAAGCTGCTTCCAGACAGCTTGATTTGATGCCTCCAGTTCGTGTAACAAGTTGTGTCCAATTTGCTTTCTGCATGCCACTTTTTTTTTTTAAAGGCCTCTGTCATAGTTTCCATGAGTCATCTCTTTTCCACGGTAAACAACAGTTGATTACTTAGTCATTCCTTGTGCAGAGGCTATTCAAGTCTTTGATTGTCCTTACTGATTTTTTCTAGTCATATTATACTATTTTTAGAATGGTGGGAGACAGAACAGTATCCTGAATTCACAATATGAGAACAACATGGATTTATATGATAGCATAACAGCACAATGTTCTTCTCAGATTTCTCTTTCTATAGTCGTAACTCTGAACAGATGAGGGGTTTTGTTTGTTTGTTTGTTTGTTTTCTGACTGATAATGAGCACTGAGCTGACATTTTCATGAAGTTATCTGTTATAACCCCCAGATGTCATTCTGACTGATAGCGGTCAGCTTAGAGCCTCTCATTTCAGGTGTATTGTTATGATAGACTGCACATTACTTTTGTCTACATTCAATTCCACGTCACTCCAATGTCTAGTTGTACCATCTTGCAAGATCGTTCTGCGGTTCTTCCTGTTGGTCTCTCTCTTCACTGAACAAAACAACTTGGTACTGCTAGTAAACTTTTCCATCTCTTTCTTAACTTCTTTTTTCATATCATTTCTGAATAGGTTAGACAGCATTACTCGCAACTCAGATCACTTCAGGATTTTCCTGGTGATTTCCTTCCACTCTAAAAAAAGACCATACACTTCTAGCCTGTACTTGTCCTTTAACCTGTTTGTTTGGTTGGTTTGGTTCGGTTTGGTTTTTTATTTATGCGAAGTTATTCTATAATATCTTTAAAAATCTTTGATGATGGACCTCACTAAAAGACTTTCAGAAATCCAATTAGTCTGTATTAACCAGGCTCAGTCATACTTATGTTAATTAGTTAGAAGAAAAATTGATTCTCAGTTGGTCCTGTCAGACTTACTAGAATTTAACCTGGCTCAGTATTAACCTCTGTGCAATTCAGGATAACATCCTACCTTGCAATCTGATTATTTAAATATAATCCACTAAGTTTAACAGCTCCCACTCTGTTTGAAGCACTTCTAGCATTAGTACCAGCTGGGAATTGCCTCCAAATGTAGATGGATGTAATTCCCAGCTGCTACTAGTGCTAGATATAAATCATTCACAGCTTATGTTGATAAATGTGGCCAAGTTATGTACAACACACAGCTTCACACCATAATTAACATACAGTGCCAATTTTCAAAGCCAATGTTTCAAACGTCCCTGCGTTCAGAAAAGACTAGATGTTTTTCATATAATTTATGCAAAGTCACTTTTCAAATTATTCCAACGTAGAAAGTAGCTCAGAAAATAATTTTTAGAAGAAGAAAGGTGGATAAGTGATCTTTTTTTAATACCTCAGAAACTCAACAGTAAATGGATTTAAATGGAAACACATGCAGTTCAAAATTAATTCATTTAAAGGATGAAACTAAATCCAAAATATTTTAGGAGCAAATGGTAATATCAGAACTCAGTTATTCAAATTAAGTAGGAGACTGAAAAAAAAGCAGCACAAGAATATTAAATAAAATTGCTGTTTATACAGTTCTTCTTAAAATTTTAAGATACAGCAAGAATAGAACAAGAATTCTATGTTTACATGTCATAAAGACAAATTTTCTCACTAAAGAGATATCCTGGAAGGTATTTCATAAAAAAAATATCATCCAACCAGGTAGGTCATAAAATAGCTTTTTGCCAATCTTCTGCTCCTTTCTTTTTCATACGTTTTGAACTTTCGTTTTTTTGATCATCATTACAGTTTAAAGTACAGAGATCTCTTTTTCTCTAATACAACACTGACATGATGTATTCATTTTTCTTAGCTACCCAGTAGAACAAAATGTCAGGTTTTTTTCACATACATAGATAGATCTCCATCTGCATATTTGTTTGAACTTATGGTTTCTCGGCTAGTGAAATGCTTACAAAACTGTATTCAGAGAGATGTGCATGCCTGCTAGATTCCATGTTTTGAAATTTAAAAGGTACTGTTTAGTTTTATACCAAGCTGAACTAATGCAATGTTCCTTTTCATATCTTTTTTGGTGCATGTAACAGAATAAATAATCTTGGTCTTCATTTGAAATTTGAGATTTTTTTTTAATCTATACTAATCTTAAAAATACATATTAAATCAATGTGAATTTTATACAGTTGGATCAAAAAAGAACAGCTGCCAGAGCAGCTCTTTTTCTGGTTTCCCCTGACAAAAGTGTGCAGACTAAGTTCAATTTGGCAAGAACTGTGAGAGACTCATAAGATTTCAAGTGGTTCAGCCTTGAAAGATGCAAAGAGCTCAGATGCCCTGCAAGAAGACAGGTCTACATGTGAATTCTCCATTCAGTTCTTACAACAAATTTCCTGGAGCAAGTAGCAGCAACACAGCTCATTTGATCAATGTTGGGGCTGTTTTGAGCCCATGTGACAGGAAAATAACACCACCATGAGAAGTAGCGAATGAAAAGAAAAAAACTTTAACAACTTATTTTTTGCTTAGGAGTGTGCACTCCTTGAACAAATTTCAAGGTTTAATGTGAAGTGCAGGACTCTTCTCTGCAGGTATGATAACACAGTGCTCTTCTTGAAAATACTGATGATTGCAAGCAACGGACATCTTTACTGGCACGAAGAAAGTGTTGTTATGGTTGGTTGTTGGTCTCCTCCCTCTGTTACCTTTTGCATGGGGTTTATGTGCCCAGGTGTTGGCCATGGTGGCGGCTGGTGTGGCCAGTTCTGCCTCATGCCAGACACAGCCAGTTCCAGTGGCTCCTGCAGCCCCATCACAGGGCACAGCCGAGCCCCTCAGCCACAGGCGGGCACCTCGGGAAAGCCTGGGGAAGAAAGGGCAAAACGCTGCCTGGCAGCCCGGGCTGAGGGAAATGGTGTGAGAAACAGCCCTGCCAGCCCCGAGGGGAGAGCAGGAGGAGGGCAGGAGCTGCTCCCAGCAACCCGCAGAATTTTCCCTGAGGCCCTAGGAGAGACCCCGCTGGGGCAGGTGTTTCCCTGCAGCCCCTGGGAAGGGCCCAGGCTGGAGCAGGGAAAAGTGTGAGGAGAGAGGAGAAGCAGAGAGGAGCTGCTGTGGACTGACTGGAGCCGCCCATCCCTAGATAGGGGAGTTGGGAGTGAATGTGTGAAGCTGAGCCTGGGAATGAGGTGAAGAAATATGGTTTTATAACTGTTAGAGGTATAATATCTTTTTGTTCCACACTAGCTGTAAATATTTATTTTCATTGGCAATAAATTAATTTTCCTTAAATCAAGTCCTTTTTTGCCCATGACAGTAATCAGTAAGTGATTGCTCTGTCTTTATCTTCACCCAGGAACTTTATTGTTCCCATTTTTCCTATTTTATCCCCTCTTCCTGCTGAGGCCAGAGGTGGGAACGAGTAGGAGTTTGGCTTTTAGCCAAGCTTAACCCACCATGACTTCCTTATTTGAACTAGCTGTAATTACTTTTAGATAGCATGATTTTGCAGTTAAGATTACTATTAATAATAATCTACACTGCAAGGATGAAGTTGGTGCAACGTGAGTCCTGGTGAGAACATGTGAGCCAGAATTAAAAGGTGACAATTAACATCTGCTAGCTGTGTGCTTTCCGATTTTTAAAGTTAGGGACAAGGTGAAAATAAATACTAAGAACAGGGAGGCAATAATGGGAACAGATGGTGGACATCAGTGTCTAGGGGGACTACGAGAAAGGATGTTAGCAGAAGCCAGCTGCAGGTAGAGGAAGAAGTGGCAGATGGAGGGAAACAAAAATCATGGTACCAAAGGCTATAAAAGAATTAGAGATTACAGCAAATGGTTCATAGTGTTAGTATGACAGAACTGGTGCAATATACTGTTGCTGACATTACTTCCACCAATAACTAGGAACATTACAGGAGTAAAAAATATAGTACATGCAGACATCATTTAAGTATCTGTCTACCAGGTTGTCTTATGTATCTTCCAACATTGTATAAGCTGATGTAAGACAAAAAAAACGTCAAAACTGAAGACTTAATTTCATAACGTAGAAGAATAAATGCATACAATACAAACCAAAAAATAGAAATAAAACCCAAATAAATTAGCAGAGACTAGGACCACTTAACTTGCAAACATTATTTTCTTTCTTTCATAGGTGATCTTGCAAAACAATCACAGAGAAATGAAGAATAGGATTAAAATGCAGTAGGAAGAAAATTAGAACTTTCACTAGCATTCCATCTTTCCACAGGAGCAGAAAAACAAATGAGAGAATACCTGCTAATAATAATGTCATGTTTCTAACAACAAAATCAGAGGGTCAGAACTTGACCTGAGAAGTAATGGACTACCATTACTTGGACTGTCAAAGACTATCAGTGACCATCCCCCTGTACTTGGCACTGGTGAGGCCACAACTTGAATCCTGTGTTCAGTTTTACGCCCCTCACTAGCAGAAACACATTGAGGTGCTGGAGGTTGTTCAGAGAAGGGCAACAAAGCTAGTGAAGTGTCTGGAGTACAAGTCTTATGAGGGAACCGGGGCTGTTTAGCCTGGAGAAAATGAGCCTGAGGGGAGACCTTATTGCTGTCTACAGCTACCCAAAAGGAGGTTGTAGCATGGAGGGTGTTGGTCTCTTCTTTCAAGTAGCAAGTGATAGGCACAAGAGGAAATGGCCTCAAGTTGCACGAGGGAAGCTTCAGATTGGATATTAGGAAAGCTTTATTTAGAGAAAGGGTTGTCAAGCATTGGAACAGGCTGCCCAGGGAAGTGGTTAAATTGTCATCACTGGAGGTGTTTAAAAGATATGTAGACATGGTGCTTAGGGGCATGGTTTGCTACTGGAGCTGGCAGGCTAGGTTAATGGTTGTACTTGATGATCTTAAAGGTCTTTTCCAACCCCAAAAATTGTATGGTTCTATGACACTCAAAAGGAAGATAATTGGACAAATTCCATCATAAATTTTAGACAGGAAAATGCAGACATACAGGAGGACAAAGAATCAGACTTTCAAGAAGTTGAATCAAATGGCACAGCTGCTGGAAATCTAATGCTCAATATTTTCATTGTAGTTGTGTTTGTGCAGGGTTGGTGTTTTTTGCCATTTTACAGAAGCAGGCAGAAACAGGAAACTGATTCTGAGTTATCACAAAAGAATGAAGAACGTATATTTGCACAGTCAAGTTGAAACAATTTTCTTTACATAAATAAGACCTGATAGGTAACAAATAAATTATCAGCTAACATCATAGAAATTATTGTACATTGATTTGTAATCAGGTGGGAGATTTTTGTTCTTTTTTGAAGTTAATTTGATTGTTAGTGTAATAGCTGTCTGATATGACTTTTTTTTATAACTGCAACATAAGGCACAGTCAATATTTGGGTAAAAAACTTCCTTTCCTTATGAATGGCTCTAACTTCTAGACATTTGTGTAAATATTACCGACACTTAAAACACAAGAAATTTTTTTGTGACTTAGGTAGGAATAGGAACAAAATTAAGTACCCCTGCTGATATAGTTTTCCTGCATTGTTTTTAAATTCATGAATATGTATTTTCATCTACATTTACTTCATATCACTATTCTTAAGCCCTCCTTCATGTAAGGCAAAACTAGAGGGCTAGCTACAAAATTAACGAGGTTTTATACTCCATAAAATGTAAAGCTTGAAATTACTTTAATATGTCATTCAGTCATTATACAGAAATAGAGCAACCTCAGGAAAACCTGGGGACTGCCAGGCATGAAACCAGTGTCTGATTGCTTAAGGACTTTAGGATTCCTCACAGCAATGGCATGCACCTTTTGTCATGTGCTTATGTATTGGGTTTGCATGGCAAGGATTTGGCAGCAGACGGGATTGCAGGGGTAGAGAAACTGCTAGAAGGTCCTCCTATTTGTCCAGAGGGATCTGGACAAACTGGAGAACTGGGCAATCTCCAGCCACATGAAGTTCGACAAGGGCAAGTGCCAGATTTTGCACCTGGGACATGACAACCCTTGCTGTACATACAGACTGGGGAACAATATACTGGAAAGCAGCTCAGCAGAGAGGGATCTGGGGGTTCTGGTTGATGGCAAGTTGAACATGAGCCAACAGTGTGCCCTGGAAGCCAAGAGGGCCAACCATGTCCTGGGGTGCATCAAGCACAGCATTGCCAGCTGGGCGAGGGAGGTGATTGTCCTGCTCTGCTCTGCACTGATGCGGCCTTGCCTGGAGCACTGTGTGCAGTTCTGGGCACCACAGGATAAAAAAGAAATTAAGCTACTGGAGAGTGTCCAGAAGATGGCTACAAAGTTGGTGAAAGGTTTGGAGGGGAAGCTGTGTGAGGAGCAGCTGAAGTCACTTGGTTTGTTTAGCCTAAAGAACAGAAGACTAAGAGGAGACCTCATCGCGATCTACATCTTCCTCACAAGGGGAAGACAAAGGATAGGTGCTGATCTCTTCTCTCTGGCGACCAGTGACAGAATCTGAGGGAATGGCAGGAAGCTGTGCCAGGGGTGGTTTAGGTTAGATCTTAGGAAAAGGTTCTTGACCCAGAAGGTAGTGAAGCACTGGAACAAACTCCCCAGAGAGTCAGCCATGGCCCCAAGCCTGACAGTATTCAAGAAGAGACTAGATAATGCCCTCAGACACATGGTGTGAAGTGTGGAGTTGTCATATGCAGGGACAGGAGTTGGACTCGATGATCCTTGTGGGTCCCTTCCAACTCAGGACGTTCTATGATTCTATGATCGTATTACCTATAGAGCCAGTGCCAGCTGGCTCCAAGATGGACCTGCCACTGGCCAAGACCAAACTCATCTTTGGCAGCAGTAGCACTTCTGTGATAACATATTTAAGAAGGTGGAAAGGTTGCTGCACAACAGCAACTGCAGCCAGAGGGAGGAGTCAGAATATGAGAGAGAAAAAGCCCTGTAGACATCAAGGTCAGTGAAGATGGGTGAGAAGGTGATCCAGCTGCTGGAGCAGAGATTCCCCTCCAGCCCATGGTGAAGAGCATGGTGAAGCCAGCTGTCACCCCACAGCCCATGCAGGTTAACAGTTGAGCAGATCTCCACCAGCAGCCCGTGAAGAATCCCATGCTGGAGCAGGTGGATACAACCAAAGGAGGCTGTAACCTCATGTGAAGCCTGCACTAGAGCAGGCTCCCGGCCAGACCTGTGGACCTATGGAGAGAGGATCCCACACTGCAGCAGGTTTGGCAACAGGACTTGGTGACCCTGTGGGGGACCCACACTGGAGCAGTCTGTTCCTGAAGGACTGCACCTCGTGGAAGGGACCTATGCAGGAGCAGTTCATGAAGAACTGCAGCCTGTGAGAAGACTCATGATGGAGAAATTCATGGAGGATTTTCTTCTCTGGGAGGAATCCCACAATGGGGAAGGGAAAGAGTGTGAGGAGTCCCCCACTGAGGAGGAAGGAGCAGCGGAAGTAACGTGTGATGAACCAACTGAAGCCCCCATTCCCCTACCCCTGCACCACACTGGGGGAGGAGGTAGAGAAATGGGGGTGAAGTTGACCCCAGGAAGAAGAGAGGCGTGGAGGAAAGGTGTTTTAAGGTTTAGTTTTTATTTCTCAGTATCATACTCTGATTTGATTGGTAATAAAATTAAATTAATTTCTCCCAGTTGAGTCTGTTTTGCCCATGGAAGCCATTGCTGAATGATGTCTCCCTGTTCTTATCTCAACCCACGAGCTTTTCGTTACACTTTCTCTCCCCAGTTCAGCTGAGGAAGAGTGATAGAGTGGCTTTGGCTGGAACCTGGTGTCTATCCAGGGTCAACCCACCATAGCTCTGTTGTTGCTATAATAATTTTCATATATATAGCATCATTTATATATATATATATAAATTTATCAGAAGTCTTTGGTTTTCAAGCACAGCCTTTCTCAATTTTCAGAAAACGTTTACACTGGCCTTGAAGGAAATTTCTCTATTTGTTTGTGGTTTGGTTTTGGTTTTTTCTGTTAGTCTCTCTTATTCTGCATGTCATGTACCTTGAAGGTTACGTTTGGATAATGTAATAAATTAAGCCTGGCTAAATTTGATTTTAATTTTTTTAATTTTTTTTTTTTTTTTCTTAAGAGTTGTTCTGGAGAAAAGATATAAAATTTGTAGAACTTCTATATTTATAAAAATGTTATGCTTCAAGCAACAACTACCCTCTGCTCCCATTAACATTATAATGAACAACTACCTACATAAAAGATGAGGGTCATAAAGAGCCAATTATTTTTCTAGCTTTGTGGAACATGTAACTTTCTTTTTCTCTTATGATTAAGTACTGATTGTCCAGTTAAAGTACAGGTCAATTTGCACACTGAAGTACAAAATCTCCATTATGAACTTTGATTGGGAAGTATTGAGAGCACTTGGGTCTAAAATGGGTGTTTTGCAACAGTTCACTCTAATATAGCTTATTCTCTATAATGTGATCAAAAAAACCCACATTTGAAGCCATAGTGAACTGCGTCCAAAGCAACTTAGGAAATAGTTCTTGTGTGATCATAGCTCTTCAAAGAAAAAGATCAAATGCAGGAAGAAATTAAAGATGACATTTGACTGATGAAAGGCAAGTAGAGGAGCTTGAGCTTAAAGTTTCTGCAAGGTCAAGGAAAGTGGAATCTGACATCTGATTAGAAACAAATGGTTCCAAATGGATGTAATGTTCCCTTCAAAGCACTAATAAGCCAATATCTGAGAATGGTTGAGTCTTGCTGGAGTGATCAAGTCAGTGAAGCAGTTTGTATGATTTCTGTGAATCCAGACCCTCATTAAAAACAGAACAACATAGTTATGCATGAGAAAGAAAAAATCATCTGAATGTTAATTTGATTTGCCTCAGCATAGGAATCCATCTTGCAGCACAACATTATTTAAATATATCAATCAGTATTTGGTGATGTGAAAATGCAGTGGAATCCTATTGGAACTTACACTGAGAACAGCCATGTATAATGCAATGTTAGTCTTATTTCCTCCTTTGTTTTATTATATTACAGCAGAAAAAAAGAGTTATGAGTTCGCATGATGTAAAATAACAGGATATTCTACCAGTTGATATTGCAAAACTATCTTTTTCTTAGCTGGGGAGACATATAAGTAAATAAAGAATAGCAGCCAGAAACAATTATGTAAAACTCTGAACAGTATTCCCTAGAGAGAAAGATATGTACATTTTCCTGCCTAGCTCCATTATGTGTGCTCATTTCAAATCGAGACTCTTACCAATACAAACATAAATTAAATTTTGTTCAAACAATATTCCCTTCTAGCCCTTCATGTGCCAAGTGAGAAAAGCAACACAAAACCTTCAACAAATTAAACATCTCTTTAAGAACAATGTAAATGCTCTTAATTTACTTCTAGTAATGGGAGTTTTCCTGATTCACTGCATGACAACATTCTGCTTTTACAAAGAATAAGCTGTTTGTTCCTACTTTCAATCTTGTTTGTATACAAAAAGATTTTGTCAAAGTCATGAATGTCAAATAATATTATATTGCAAATACAGTCTTTGTTAAGTGCTTCTACAGAGATTTATTCAGGCTTTACTTAAGAGGGAAAAGATAGGTGTAGGTGATTCCAACATATGCAGCTCTACTCAGATTAAGTGATACGCTCATTGTATTCATCTTATGGGATCGATAGGAGGACTGTGCTCAAGCAGCAGCTGCTGAAACATACACAAACATTCTTCACTTACCCATTGTGCAATAAATGATGGATGCATCCCTGCTTGATTCATGATGAGCTATGTAGTGTGCTTATTGACTGCTGTAGGGGAAGGAACTGGAAAAATGAAGGAAGACTTAAATGAAGTGTTAGAATTGACTTCATATGCATATTTTGCGATGTCTATAATTTGATAAGGAGTAAAACACTTGGAGGAATCATCAGCTGAATGGGTAGAATTGCAAGGAACAGGGAGTATAGAAAGGTAGTATAACAAGACGACAGAGAAAAAGTTGTCAGGCAATGCACTTAGAGCTTTATATCAAGCATTTCTGTTATAAATTAGAATTTTCCACTGCAACCCAAGGAAGGAAAAGGCCAGGGGTGTTAAGTAACCAAAATGAGCAAATGTGAGCCATCAGTACAACATTGTACTGAAAATGTAAATGTGATTCTGATCCTAAAGCTTGTCAGAAGTATACAGACAAGTACTGTGGGTTTAATGTGAAAAATATAAGGCATTTCTATGACCCTAAAATGGGCTCTGAACAATTTTGATAATCCAAGTTGAAGAACGTGAATTTGTTCATGAACCTGTTCACGATCCTTTTAAACTCTCTGCTGACTTTCGACATTGATATCATCCTATGTCAACATCAATATCATCCTATGTCTCTTTTCATTTGTTCTGAACTCGTGTCTTTCTAACTTCATTTGATGTTCCCTAATTCCTCTACTACAAGAAGAAAAGAGTAATGAAAACCTGTACACTTTTCTCCCAATCTCTCATTATATCTATAAACCTTTCCAATATCCCCCTCAATTATTTCTTTTCCAGGCTGAAGAGTTCTAACCTTAATGATCTCTTGCATAGAAGCCTCTTGCCCTGATCCTTAGTCAGTGTCCTTCGTCTGATCCCAGAGAAACTTCCTCACATATAACTCCTACACCGAAGTCAAGAGCTACAGTCCATACACTATTTTGAACATGGCCCTAAAGAAAAACAGAAGGATTGTATTATGAAGACAGGTAACAATGAAAATTTGTGGGGACCTGTAATTTACAGGCTTAAATATAGATCAAAGATTTGGAGTCATACTGTAGAAGCTATATCTTAAGTTCAGAAAATAATGGGTACTTCATAAGGACCTTTCTCTTCCATGCTGTTGCACATCTTGCATAAATGACTAGATGACACTGCAAAGGAAGGTTATTCAGACCTTTAGCATAAAGCCAGAATAATTTTTCCTGACTCTGAATATTTCGCCAAACCAAGTGACAATACATCATAATGACACAACAAGAACAGACCTCTGCAAATGTTTTGTTACAGCAAGCTAGTCACTTCTTAACCCTCTCAATTTACCTACTACTGCCTGTTGCAGTAACTTCAGCCTCAGTGAGAAGCCCTGGACATTATCAAAACCAACTGTGAAATGTAATGTGTCAGTAATGAATATAAACACATAATCCATGAAATCCTCACATGGTCCTTCTTGCAAGAAAGGCCAGAATAGAGAGTTAGTTAGAAAAAAGTGTAGTTTCATAGCTAGCCCAGAGGATAGACATTAGTGCTAAAATATTTAACTGGTAACTTCAGATTTGTTCAGCTTGTGAAGTTATTTGGCAAGTATAAGAAATATATCAATGAATTGCCTCCTCGTCTTTATTATTCACGTTACTGGTTAAACAACAGACTTATAAATATAGCTGATGAATTTCCTTACAAATTTCAATCAAAGATAATGTGCTATTCTGACAGATCTTTTAGACAAATAGATACTGAATAGGCTATTAATCTGCAGCAGAAATTGCAGATCTCAGTGACTGAAAGCTAGAAGTGAAGTGTTGTGTGATAACCTATAGAGTGATGAGCTTAGTGTGATTTGATATACCTTGGTATGCTTATGCTGTTTGTTAGGAAGATGCATTATTGTTTAAGCAATGAATAGACAATATTCAATGATAAAATATCAAAAGAACCTCCAATGATGGGATTAGAGAGGAGCTTACTGTACTACTATGTCCAAATTTAGGCAACTTTAGGCACTTCTGAAGAGCACCTTTCAAGTTACAGACTTGAATTCTTCCATCTCACCAAAGAACATCTCTCTTAACTGAACTAATTTGTTCACCAACCATGTTCACATTCTGTTTTGCACCAGAAACATCTTGCCCTCCAGGCATCTACAATGCAGTTGATTTAAACACATTCATAAGCATGTCTAAATAGATAGGCATAGAGACACTACATCATGGTCCAATCCAGACATGCCTCATATGAGCTCCCTTTCATTCTAGTCAGCTTGTGAATGAACTATGAGTGTAGCCTCTTATGAGATCATATCTGTTTGGTCACAGCATGACACAAATGAATATCCGTAACTCTTAAGACTAAGTGATTTTAATACCTAGCTTGCTCAACAAGTGAGCAGAAAGGACTCTAGCCAGTCAGCACCTACCTCTTCCCAGTTAACTTTGCCGAAAGGTCTATATTTTTTTTAAGTGTTGTTTATTTACTCAGAGGCTCTATAATTCTCTGTCATTATTTCTTTTTTGTTAGATTTCCTTAGACAAACTCCTTTGATTTAAAAATAGCCATCTAGGTAAGATAATATTACACAGATAAAAAGGACATATAAAATGCTTGTGAAAAATAAATGCAACATTCTCATTTCTCCATGGTTGGGTATGACAATGCCTAAAGAAATGCATTTTAGACAGACACAAAATATGATGTGAATTAGCAGTTAATTATACTTTGAGCAGAAATCTCTGTCTCTTTCTCTCTCTGTATATGTAACCTATAACACTGCTGATCCAATTATAAAAACAACGAAAATTCTCCATTGTTGGCTCTAAGTTTTAATGTGATTTTTCTGTAACAATGATATTGACTCTTCAATTCATCAAGTAGCATGATTAAATGTGCTTTGTTGCTTAAATCATTATTCTTCTCAGCTAAAGCTGCTGACAGTAGTTTTAGTCAATTATATTTAAACAAGTTGAAAGCACACTATAAAGGCAGAAGATTAATAAGACAGAATCTGGGAAAGATCTTCTTCCAACAAAGGGATATGTCTCACAAATATTTAGGTTTGGTTTTCAGTCTTTATTGCTGCAAAGATGAACTGAATGAAAATGTTATAATAATAAAAATAAATCACAAATTGACAATTTCATAAATAATTGTTGAAAAACTAGATTTTTCCTTCATATTGTGTTAAATTACATAAAACTTTAAATATTAGGTCTTCATGGAACCTCTTCTAAAGAGGTAAGACTGACTTTTTTGTTTTGAAACCTTGTGATACGATTCAAAGATTCTGTGCAAACTCTTCTTTGTATCTACATCCATACCACAATCTGTTAAATCAAAGTATCTTAAATGCAAAAAGCACTGTGCTGCAACACTAAGTACTGTCCTATAATTCAAAGTCTCCTAGTAGCTCAGGGCACATTATTCCCCCTTTCCCCAACAACCATCACCTGCTTGAAGTTATATCACGAAAGAAAAAAAAGAGCATTCTGATAGCAAAGCTGTCTTTGTAAATGTTCAATAGCTGGATTTTTAGAAAAATAATTGCCTTGTTTTGCAGAAACTAGGTAATTCGCAAACTAGTGCAATTTACTCATACCCAAGCCAAATGAGTTCCCCCTTTGCCACTGATGGCTTTCTGAGCTGCTAATTAAGCTCACTCTTAGGAGGAATCATTTTTCTACCAGCTGTCAGGATAATGAGACTTACCTTTAACTGTAAGAAAGGTATTGTTCCATGTCTTTCTCCTTCTTTGGATTTATTAAGATACATCAGCCACTCACATCCATTGATAGTCTTCTGCTATTGTTCTTGTGTTGTGAAGTCTTCCTTAGAGAAGGGAGGCTGAAGGGAGACCTTATCACTCTCTACAACTACCTCAAAGGAGGTTGTAGAATGGAGGGTGTTGGTCTCTTCTCCCAAGTAGCAAGTGACAGGACGAGAGGAAATGGCCTCAAGTTGCACCAGGGAAGGTTTAGATTAGATATAAGGAAAAAATTATTCACAGAAAGGGTTGTCAGGCATTGGAAGAGGCAGCCCAGGGCAGTAGTGGAGTCATCATCCCCAGAGGTGTTTAAAAGGTGTTTAGATGAGGTTCTTAGGGACATGGTTTAGTGCTAGAGTTAGGTTAGGTTATGGTTGGACTTGATAATCCTGAGGGTCTTTTCCAACTGAAATGATTCTATGATTCTTCAATGTGCAACCATAATCTGTATTTCTTTTGGCTAAATCACAGTTTAGCGCACATGGAGATTTTGAGAAAAGCTGCCAGTGAAGGACTAAATATTTATTTGGAAAGAAGTGACAGGATAGGATTGAAATCTTCACTGCCAGTCTTAAAACTCCAACTTGGGGCTGAACTGATGTGTTAGCAGGAAGGCAGGCATTGATGGAAGGACCAGCAGCAGTACCAAAGTTTTTCCCCTTACGTGTTAGGGTAGTCTACAAGGTAACACAAGTCATGTACTACGCATTTCATTTCCAGCATCACAGCAGCCTCACTCTAACCTGCAGAGTCAATATTACCATTGCTAATAGACTGTATGTTTACAGCATTTGTTCTCCACATAATTTCCGCTCTCTCCCCGTTGCCCCTCCCCTCATTATTTAAGGCACAAGGCACGAAGCTGACTCAACAGGCTTCAGGAAAAGCTTCAGGAAAAAGATAACACATTATCCCATATCTGACACTTTAAGTGGGTGGTTACAGAATCATAGACAAATTTGGATTGGAAGGAACTGGTGGAGTTCATCTGGTTCAAACCTCTGGTCAAAGCAGGGCCAACTTTCAATCTGGTGTATTGAAGTGTATTTTCAAACATGTAAAAATCCTTCTGGAGAGATAATTTGATTTTCTTTTGTATTGTTTAAATAACACTGTTTATAGTTAGCAAAGCAATATATGTTTTGCAATTACATACATTAATGAGGAGTACTGTATAATCCCCTCATTGAAAAAGTGAATTGTATTGAGTAGATAAAAGAGAATACCATTCTATCATAAGAACAACAAAATTTTCTTCTTAACTGTGTAAAAAATAATACTTAGTCTTATTACATAAAATAAATGAGAGACAATCCTTTCTCAATTCAGAATATCTCCATTTCATTTTCTCAAGGGCTTTCTGTTCAGGGAGACTTCCAAATCAAAAATGTTAATCCAGAATATTTATCCATCAGTAACATTCAGAAATTCTAATTTAGCCCTTGAGAAAGATTTATGTAATTTAAGATTTGTAAATAAATTAAGCTAATTAAGAAAAATACAATATTGCTGCTATGACATCTTGAAAAAAATATCCTTTCACAACTTCTAAGTAATGTTGACATACATAGAAGCCAACACTGAACCCTAAACCAATATAATATAATAAACCACAGCTCACCCTTTGTGCCTCAGTGACATACACAGTGACACGGTGTCCCGTCCGGAACAGCTGGACAATTGTGAGACACACATAGAAGTGATGTACAGCTGTTGCGTATTTTTATAGATAGTCACACATTATTAGAGGAAATTTTACTCCAAGTCCCAAATGCTAAAAGCCTGAAGAGAAAATATAAACAGTCCCAACATGACCTAGAAATATCTGTGTCTGTTGATTGTTGAGTCAATTTTTGCCCTGGTTGCTCCTTAAAACAAAATATTTTCTTCTAAAAATAACTAAAAAGAATGTATTTTGCAAGTGAGTTTCGGCCACAAACAGAGCTGTATATTGAGAATGGACTACCAGTTTCCTACATACATTGAATACGAACTATAACTCCTTGAAGTCATATTAAGATTAAATTAAGATTCTTGATTGAAGATGACTAAGTTTCTCCAAAAAACCAGAATGATTTTAAGTCCTTACTTTCTGGAACAAGCACAGTATTTTGGTAAAAATATTAAGATACAAGAACCACTTTTTCAATATTATAAAAATCTCAGGATGTTCAAGAGACACAGATTATTTATATAGTTGACATCCAAGCCAAAGTTAACACAAAACACTGGATGTTTGTCATTTTTATCATTGTGATTTTTGAAATAAAGTTTTTTTTACCTCTTCTGGCAGTAATGTGGCTTGTTTTCACGTGTGAGGAACGTGACAGCTCTAAACATTTCAGGAGTGATAGCTGAAATATCTGGCATGGAGGGGAAGAATATACTAGAAGTTTGTTCATGACAAACATCAGAGGAAAAATGTAGATTAGATTATTAGTATTAACAATGTGTTTCAACTGAACAATTACTTAGGCGAGATTCTAAAAAATGTAAAATTAAAGAATTTTTTAAAATGTCTTTGATCAGAATGTAGTAACTTGAATAAATTGCTGAAGTTCCAATTATCAAACAATAAATGCAAACTATTTAGGTAGACTCAAATATAAACATAGTATCTTAATACAGATTACATTATTTTAGCAAAATCTTTAGTCTGTATTCCAGATTTGAAACCATGGGATTGACTTCTGCCCTCTTATTAAAAAACGAACAAACAAGCAACAAAAAACCCACACAATCTATTTTCTAGATGCCTATGAATAACAATAATTAGCTTCCTTTTATTTCACCACTCATAAGATTTTACAGATAACTGGCTATCTTTTGACTTAAAATATGTGATCATCAGAAAACCAAAACCATGAAGGTTGTTTTTACTAAAACCATAATATACATGTCATGATCATAAACATAAGGTTAGTTATAAGACTTCTTACTTATGTAAACAGGCCAACAAACATGTGTCCATAATTACTAATGTATAGTGAATCAGACTTGTCCCTTTCTTGACTGGCAGTTAGATAAGTATATGTCATTTTAATTAATGAAAAAAGAAAGCTACAGTTATTTGGAGGAATACAAGACCACAGAATTTTATTATTACTATATTTAAATAATATTATATTTAAAAGTGGGACAGTCTGTTTGTGAAATAAATTATAAGTGATTCAGGGCAAATCTAGTAAAGATTCAGAGATGTCTTCTGTAGCTCATCGCAAACTCTAAAGATGAGTGTCCCAGGGTGTCCTGTAACACTGGATGTACTGGAATCAGGTCAGAAAGGGCCAATAGCTATAGATTCAGCAGGGAATTTGGGCAAAGCTGGAATGTTTTCTACGAGTGGATTGGTTGAGACAAGGAGTCTAATATCACTAGATCTACAAATGCTATATGACATCCACAATTTCTGCTGTGGGCAGTAGTAGTACTGAACTTGTAAAGCACAACCCTGTCATGTTCTGCACATGAAGAACAATTACAGTTGTCATGATTTTTACAAAGCTATCTGCAGAACACAATATAGGACTGCTTTATTTGAACATATTTTCTGGCATATAAATCACGATTTCTATGGTATATTGCTCTAAAAACACAAAAACAGGTTATTGCATTTTCTTCTAGAGTCTAATCCGAACAACACTTTCAAATTCAATGTTCTTCACAGAATCTAATTCAGATCTATTCTGTATTCTTGCTCTATTAATGAGCTTCAAATTAAATTAAGAAAGGTGTATATATTTTAATGATGGATGTTGTTGAGAAAGGCTTCTGGGCGCCATCTAGTCCAATGCCCCTGCTCAAGCAGGGCCACCTAGATATCGTTGCCCAAAACCGTGTCCGGTGGCTTTTGAATACCATTAAAAACTTTTTTTTGGGAAAATTGTGCCAGTGTTCAGTCAGCATCACAGGAAAAAAAAAATGTTTACTGATGTTCAGAGGGAACCTCCCATGTTTCCATTTGTGCCCATTACCCCTTGTCCTGTCACTGAGCACTGGAAAGCACCTCCCTCAACTTGCTGGCAACATTCCTAATGCACCGAAGTATACCATTAGCCACCTTTGCAGCAAAGGCACATTGTTGGTTCACGTCTAGCTTGGTGTCCACCATGCCCCCCAGGTCCTTCTCTGCAGAAATATTTTCCAGCTTGATGACCCCCAGCATAAACTGATGCATGAGTTGGGTCCTCCCTAGGTGCAGGACTTTGCATTTCTCTTTTTTGAACCTCCTGAGGTTCCTGTCAGCCCATTTCTCCAGCCTGTGCAGATCCATGTAGATGGCAGCACAACACTCTGGTGTGTCAGCCACTCCTGTCAGTTGTGTGTCATCAGCAGATTAGCTAAGGGTACACCCTGCCCCATCATCCACATCATTAATGAAGATGTTGAACAGGATTTGACCCAGTATTGACTCCTGTGGTATACTGCTAGTTACTGACCTCCAACTAGACTTTGTGCCACCAATCACCACCCTCTGAGTTTGGCTGTTTAGCCAGTTTTCAATCCACCTCATTCATTCACTGCTCATCCAGCCCATACTACATCATACTTCTTTATGAGGGTCTTACGGGAAACAGTGTCTGAAGCTTTATTGAGATCCAGGTAGACAATATCCACTGCTCTTCTCTCATCTACCAGACCAGTCATTTCATTGTAGGAGTTTACTAATTTGGTCAATCATGACTTCTCCTTGGTGAATCACCACTCCTGAAGACTTTATTGTCCTTCATGTGCCTAGAAATGGTTTTCAGGATTCACTGCTTCAGCACTTTCACAGGAATTGAGGTAATGTTTATGTACTTAGTTAATTCCAGTATTTCCAAAATTACACATATTTTATGTAGAAACGTATTTTTATCTTTAAAATTGCTTGTTATTAAAATACTTATCATATAGTGGATGTTTTCTGCATAAATATCAATTTCATTAATAAAAATAAGTATAATATTTTATATATTATATATATTATACACATGATATACATGGGTGGAACCCCACCATTCTCTTTATGTTTTCTTTATGTATAGCTGCTGAAAAAAACTTTGCAACAATGATTATGGTATGGAGCAGAAAAGTAACAGATTTTTCTGAAGCAGAATGCATGAGAAAGTGAAGGTAAGAGTGAGTCAGATCATTCTTATCTTTCTTGATATATCTTGGAGGGGGAGTGTGAAACATCTGAAATTGCAGGGATTTTTCTGACAGCATTAATTATCTGCATTTCTAATGTGCCAGACAGAAAGAGCATAGAGGAAGCTCTCCAATGTCCAGCCAGTCCCTAAGACATTGTACGTGGCATCCATAACATCCTTTGATGGCAACTTGAATTAATCTTGTGTACTTCTTTCTCACACCTCTTCAATGGCCAATGTCAAAAACAGCACCTGCGGCAAGTGACTTAAGTTGTCTTCTCTGTACAACATCATCATGACAAGGGCAGAGGGGAAAGCTGCAGGCTGCGTGAAGTTTTCAGCCCCTCCAAAACACCTAGATTCGTGCTATTATGTCAGTTCATGCATAGGTCACACCTGTGTGTCCCTGAACTGTTGCCAAAGGCACTGCTGCAAGTAATGCTATGATAATTTTACTGTGAACCTTGTCCGTGGACTTGCTCTAATAGCAGTGTAGAGAGGTAGTCCTTGATTCTGTCCCCAGCCTAACCCTTGGGAATTAGTGACTCAAAAGAATCAGATTTAAGAACTGCAGCTTATGGAGGGAGGAGGATATCATCATGTTTTTGTTTTTATAAAGCTTNCTCATTCATTCACTGCTCATCCAGCCCATACTACATCATACTTCTTTATGAGGGTCTTACGGGAAACAGTGTCTGAAGCTTTATTGAGATCCAGGTAGACAATATCCACTGCTCTTCTCTCATCTACCAGACCAGTCATTTCATTGTAGGAGTTTACTAATTTGGTCAATCATGACTTCTCCTTGGTGAATCACCACTCCTGAAGACTTTATTGTCCTTCATGTGCCTAGAAATGGTTTTCAGGATTCACTGCTTCAGCACTTTCACAGGAATTGAGGTAATGTTTATGTACTTAGTTAATTCCAGTATTTACAAAATTACACATATTTTATGTAGAAACGTATTTTTATCTTTAAAATTGCTTGTTATTAAAATACTTATCATATAGTGGATGTTTTCTGCATAAATATCAATTTCATTAATAAAAATAAGTATAATATTTTATATATTATATATATTATACACATGATATACATGGGTGGAACCCCACCATTCTCTTTATGTTTTCTTTATGTATAGCTGCTGAAAAAAACTTTGCAACAATGATTATGGTATGGAGCAGAAAAGTAACAGATTTTTCTGAAGCAGAATGCATGAGAAAGTGAAGGTAAGAGTGAGTCAGATCATTCTTATCTTTCTTGATATATCTTGGAGGGGGAGTGTGAAACATCTGAAATTGCAGGGATTTTTCTGACAGCATTAATTATCTGCATTTCTAATGTGCCAGACAGAAAGAGCATAGAGGAAGCTCTCCAATGTCCAGCCAGTCCCTAAGACATTGTACGTGGCATCCATAACATCCTTTGATGGCAACTTGAATTAATCTTGTGTACTTCTTTCTCACACCTCTTCAATGGCCAATGTCAAAAACAGCACCTGCGGCAAGTGACTTAAGTTGTCTTCTCTGTACAACATCATCATGACAAGGGCAGAGGGGAAAGCTGCAGGCTGCGTGAAGTTTTCAGCCCCTCCAAAACACCTAGATTCGTGCTATTATGTCAGTTCATGCATAGGTCACACCTGTGTGTCCCTGAACTGTTGCCAAAGGCACTGCTGCAAGTAATGCTATGATAATTTTACTGTGAACCTTGTACGTGAAGGCTCTAATAGCAGTGTAGAGAGGTAGTCCTTGATTCTGTCCCCAGCCTAACCCTTGGGAATTAGTGACTCAAAAGAATCAGATTTAAGAACTGCAGCTTATGGAGGGAGGAGGATATCATCATGTTTTTGTTTTTATAAAGCTTAACTTTAAAAAAAAAAACAAACAACTGATAGTCTGAGCTAAATACAGTTCAAGTCTAGTCCTTAAACTCAGAAAAGAAAAAAAAATCCCAATGCTCTATACTGTAGAGGTTTTTTTGAACTAAGTTCTAATCAGAAAAGATGAGAAATATTAAGTAAAAACTGCATGGTATTAACATACTGGCCCTCAGGATACAACAGTATCGGTTACAAAGCAATTCCTTGAAAAAAATGTAATTCATTTACCTTTCAAGCTAACAAATTGGGAAGGCAGTAGATGTACCTTTAAGATATGTTAAAATACATCTTTCAGTAGACTTTCCTGTACTGAATTTGGAAGCATGCATGAGGAATTTCACTCATAGTGATCACAAAAAGCAAGGTTACTTAATTATAATGTGTAGTAAAAATGAATGAAGTGTATTTCTTCTGGTCTCAGACAGAACTGTTGGGCTCAAAAGCTTCTGACTACAACATGGGAAAGCTCTTGCCTCCACAAGGATGAGAAATCCTATTTTAAATACATGGATGCAAATAAACGCTCAGATAGAAATTTGACATCCATAATCCCTACCAGGACCAAGACCAAGCATGAACACCTAAATCCATGTCTGTGTAGACATGGAAAGTATTTCTTAATAAACTCAACTCCTTTCTTAAACATGACAATTTTCCTTTGAACATGTGTACTGTACTGATAGTTGGCTGCTAATCTAGTCCAGTCATAGCTTTGCTGCATGATAACGTTGCTTTTGAATTACTATGTTGTGTGGTCTTGTGTCTAGAAATTGGCAAACAAAGCAGAAATTAACTGAATATAGTTTTCAGGAGCTTTCTGAGCCCTTTAAAACAGGGTTGTCAGACTCATTTTCACCGGGGGCCACATCAGCGTTGCAGTTGCCTTCAAAGGCACAAATGTAATTCTAGGACTGTATAAATGCAACTGCTCCCACAACCCTGCTTTTGAAGCTGAGCAGTTGTCACAGTCCTGCTCTGTCATTGGAGTCTGTGTAGGTCCCTGCTTCCTTCATTTACTGAGTGGAGTCTTTATACTTGTAGGTGTGAAAAACTGCTGTATTCAAAAAGTATCTACACCTGCCTTTTTGATATTTTTCAGCTCATGAAGATGACCATGAACTGTTCATTTGTCAGATTTTACAAGAAGCATCTCCTGTACTGACCTTTGCATTTGGCAGGAGCTCTCAAAAAACATTGATAAAGTTACCACAGCATCAAGACACTCACTGAAGAACTCTTTTACCACAAAGCATACATTCCACTTAACAGTGCTTAGTAATTGTTTCTTATAATGCAGACTAATGTCTCTCTTTGGACTAATCTATCAATGATTATTCAGAGTTATTCAGTAGGCTAATATGGGAAAAAATAGAGTTCTACAAGAAACCAGCCTGTATATATTGCCTTTGTGATAGTTTCGTGACAGTTTATCTTTCTAGTTAAGGCCAAAATTGTCTATTAATTCATGAACACACAGCAACAGAGTTTCCAAAATGACATAGTCAATATATTTCTCTTTTCTTACATCTGTCTAGTATTTTGTGAAAGAAAAACATAAACATGATATGTAACTTGATATTTATTCCATGCGATCAAAGTATTTAAAAAAATTCCCAAATGGCAGTGTAAACCCCTTCAAAATACAAGCTTTCATATAACTTCATGCTGGCGCTGCTCACACATGTATGTATTTAACACATTCAAGCAATTTCTGATCTCTTTTGCCATTTCAAGAAGTGGCAAAAAATGACAGCTTTTCATCAAACCCATGAGTTTTTTCTTTGTTTTGAAATAATTATAAGGCAATATAGGCTGACTAAATGTATTTCACTTCTGACTGCAATGTATGTTAAATAATTTAGACTTGTTTCACTATGGTACAAAAGAACAGGTACATAGTTTCTTAACTTTATCAGTAATTGATTTATTTACATATGTATATCTAATTTATAAGAATATTTGAGCATTGTTACTCTCTCACCAATTCCTTTGAGCTATTCCTCATAACGAAGTTGCTATTAATTGATGCACAATCAGATTGCATACAAGTAGCTTGCTTCATATCTCTGATTGTCCACTTGTTCATTTTTCAATGAAACATGGTAGACCAAAAACCACACAAAGTTCCTGAGAATTGTTATGAATCCACAGCTCCATATACCTTATGGTAGCCCCAATACATTCATTTATATATATATGATATATTATTTTAAAAACTGGCAAAAAGGAGGATTTAGTAGAAAAAATCATTACACTGAAAGTTGTAAGACATGGACTCTAACCCCTTTCACTAACCTCTTGTTTAAATCTGACAAGTCACCTGATATCTTTAGTTTACCTCATTTTGTGAAAAGGTGAAATGATTATTTTGAACAGTTATGGTAACCTTCCATAAAGAAAATAAGTGAGGCACATTTTCCATTTGGTTTGGGTCCACAATACAGAGAAACAGGTTCTTGAAATTCTTCCCAAAAAACTCTTTCTGATCCAGAAGAAAGACTTCTCACTGAGGCTTCAAAAGAATGCAGAGGTTCAGGTAATGATTCTATGCATTTAGACTTCAAGTCTGATAGTCTTTGTAAATGTAGTGTGGAATCAAGGTATTTTGTAGCTGTGCCTGCAGTAGAAATCAAAATGGTTTAGCTGAGCATGAAAAAACCCTAACGTATCTGACAGCCTTGTGTTGTCTATTCTAATATTAAATACGTTGCAATTACCTTTTAGTTAGGACAGTGCCTAATACAATGTTTTAAACATCAATTGGTCTTACAGCAACAAATGTAACATATAAAAAAATAATTTTATTCTACTGCCTGCTTTCAATTTTACTACTAATCTTTTAAATCAATATAACAATTGTGGAGACAAAGCTTCAGTTTTGACAGGTGAGGACTTGGCACTAGGGTGGCTTTGAACTGCACTTTGGTACAACAGGAAGTTCTGGGATTTTTGGTACTTTAACTGCCCAGCCTCCTTTTAGGTAACTGGAAAGGGCAGTTTTAATGTCAGGCATCAGTTTGGACATTTTTTTTTTTTTTTTTTTTTTTTTAATTCAAAACAGGAGAATTATGTCTCACTGTCCGTCAGTTTTCCCAGAACTCCCTGTAGATTAACACACAGCTTTGATGTTCTCTAGAAGTAATTTAGTAGAACAAAGTTACAACCACTTAAGCTCATGTAAGAACTATTATTTGTTGTATCATTAGGCCAAATAGGTTTTTGCATAATGAGATAGTTTAAGCTGTTTGATTCTGGAGCATAATTAGAAAACAGTTTTAGAAAAAAAAAAGGTTGGTGCAGTCGTCTGCAGCACACAAATGTCCATGGGTAAGTCACTGATGACAAAGCAGGTCTGAGTGGTTAAACAAAAAACGAGATTGCAACCTCACTGGTATTCAGCTGTTTTTCATTGTCTGATTTCTCTTTTCCTCACTGGGCATGCTTCATTTCTCCTTCCAGGAGATCAATGCAAACACACAGATCATTAGCCCAGATGAAAAATAGTTTGTCAAGCAGTGAAATACTTCCAGTGATATGACAACGGACTATTTGTGCATGCTGAGCCTGAAAATATACAGGCAGGACAGAAGTGCAGAAGGAAAATTATTCAGCCAGTGATGCTCACTACTTGCAGAAAGTTGTCAACTTGATCCATATAGATGTCTGAGTTCTAAGAGTAAGCATCATGTAACCAATGATAATTCTTCACTTGACAGTAGGAAGAATCACAGGGGAAAATTTTTCAATAGATCCTTCCCTGGCAGTTACTAATTTGCTTGGTGCACTTGTCTGCCACAAAGGTTTTAAGTCAACTCTTAAAGGGCACATTAAATGAATAAGAGACAGCTATGTATCACCAGTGCCAATATCACAGTGTGGAATGGGAAGTTGTCTTAACATAGCATTGAGCCCAATCTCTTAAGTTGCTCTACTTGCAAATGTCTTTTCAAGCTGAATTGTGGGTGGAGGAGATGCATGATCGTAGACATTGACTTGTATGGGCAGATCTCTACTGAAAAGCATAATAGTAAGACAATATGCTTAGACATTTCTATAGGAAACGGGATTCTTCAGTTCTCTTTGACTTATGGTAAGATGATGGCAGTGAAGAGTCTTATTTCTTCAAGCAAAGAAAGCTATTCTGAGTTGTATTATAGAAATTTTCTATTCTGATTAAAGGGAATGTTGTTCTACAATTTATTGCACATGCACAATGTCTGAGATTGCTGGGGATATCGATTATGCTCTGTATTATGTGGCCATGAGTTTCTGATGTATAGGTTCGCATTAAAGCACCAGACTTTGCCAAAATCTACAACATGTTTCAAATGTGAAATACTTTTCACACTTGATTTCATATATGGTCAAAGAAAGCCCACAATTTTATCTATGGATACAGAGAGAAATGTGAAGGCAAAGCCATTAATCACCTGTATGGACCCCAAAATTATTTTGATTCTAAGACAAATGCTTTGTGAAAAGGCTATAGTAAGAAGCTGGTAAGACAAATCAGCTCCGCAATAAGCCAGAAACTGCTTTATAGTAAACCACTGATGGTGAAATAGGAGGAATGGCATAGATGTTTAAGCACACAGCGTAAGAGAATGTATTTGTTTTACTAGGGGCCCACTAACATCTCCCATATAATTTACTCTTCATAGATTTCTCAGGTACTATTTCCATATTTCATAGTTCTGTTACAAAGTGCAGCTCACATTTGTTCTTTGTGGCCCTTAACAACTAAAATAGGATATTCTGGGTTCTAACAGACACCTCATCTAAACAAGTTGCATAAGTTGTTTCAGAAACCTATGGAAAAATATGAGCTCTTCCAGGACACAGTTTTTTCCGTTAATGACATGAAAAGAAAAGCACCAGCTTTCTCCCAGGAGTTCTTGCTATAAGGGCTAGGAGCTTTAGGAAGTTGAAGATATGTAGAAATTAGATGTGCCCAATTAGACACCCCTGCATGAGTCCTCTAGGCTCCTTTGCACTCCACCTTCCAAAACAAAACAAAACAAAACAAAACAAAACAAAACAACAAACAAAAAAAAAAAAAAAGAAAAAAAGCACTGTGACTTAATCTCTCAATAGAAACATGACTATTACTATCAGTACTATGACCAAATGTATGATGGCAGGATGCCTGGTGAACTGGATTCTCTTGTTGAGAATCCAGATCTAGCACTATTACTTTACTGTTTCCATCATCCCTGATTTCACATCTTCTTTTTTTTTTTTTTTTTAAATGTGAACTTTCACAGAAAACGAATGTAAAAATAAAAAACAAGTAACATCCATTTCAGGAATTTATGTTGTTTTTCATTCTGCTCTTACTGTCTGTGGTTAGAAGGGCTCTCCCCAGTCACTAAAGAATGCTGGCAGTCTCAATATAAAATGTTCTTGTAGTTTAACCCAACAGGCAGCTAAACGCCACACACAGCTGTTCACTCACTCCCTCCGCCCCATATTGGGGTGGCAGAGAGAATCAGAAAAAGAAATGGTAAACCTCATGCATTAATGTAAAGACAGTTTAATATGACAGGAAGGGAAAATAATAGTAACTATAATAACAAAAACTAATAATAATAATAATTGTAATAATAATATAACATATAAAACAAGTGACACACAATGCAATTGCTCACTGCTCATCAACTGATGCCCAGTCAGTTCCAAGCAGCAGCACCCCAGCTAACTTTTCCCTATACACTAAGCATGACATCATGTGGTATAGAATATGCTTTTGTCCAGTTTTGGTCAGCTGTCCTGGCCGTACCCTCTCCCAGCTTCTTGTGCATCTCCAGTCTCCTTGCTGAAAAGTCCTCGACTTGGTATAAACATTGCTTAGCAATAAACAAAACATCGGGATATTAACATTCTTCTCATACTAAATCCAAACCAAAACACCACAGAACGACAGAATCATAGAATGTCCTAAGTTGGAAGGGACCCACCAGGATCATCGATTCCAAATCCTGTCCCTGCATAGGACAACCCCAATATCCACACCATGTGTCTGAGGGCATAGTCCAGTTGCTTCTCTGGGTACTGTTAGGGTTGGGGCCATGGCTACCTGCCTGGGGATCCTGTGCCAGTGCTCCACTACCCTCTGGGTCAAGAACCTTCTCCTAATGTCCAACCTAAACCTCTCCTGGCACAGCTTCCTGGCACAGCTTCCTGCCATTCCCTCAGGTTCTGTCATTAGTCACCAGAAAGATCAGCACCTGCCCCTCTTCCTCCCCTTGTGACGAAGCTGTAGACCGCGATGAGGTCTCCCTTCAGCCTCCTCTTCTCCAGGGTGATCAAACCAAGTGACATCAGTTGCTCTTCATATGGTTTCTGCTCTAAACCTTCACCAACTTTGTGGCCCTCCTCTGGACTCTCTCCAGTAGCTTTATACCCTTTTTATACTGTGGCACTCAGAACTGCACACAGTGCTCCAGGTGAGGCCGCACCAGTGCAGAGCAGAGCGAGACAATCACCTCCCTCGCCCAGCTGGCAATGCTGTGCCTGATGCACCCCAGGACACGGTTGGCCCTCTTGGCTTCCAGGACACACTGTTGGCTCATGTTCAAGTTGCCATCAGCCAGAACCCCCAGATCCCTCTCTGCAGGGCAGAGAGGTGCTGAGAGGTCTAGCTCTAGCTACTAGGAAGAAAATTAACTCTATCTCAGCCAAATGCTGAGGAACTCTATTGGTAACCTTCTTTCATTTGAACATTTTTCTCTTTTAACATACGTTGTCTTCATTTCAGCCCATATGATAATTTTTACAGTTCTTGTACTATTTCCCACTTTTTATTTTTAAACTTGTTAATTAACATGTAGCACCAAATCAAATGTTTTACTCAAGCCCTTATACAGTCATTCTTTGTTTTAAAAGAACCTGGGCATCTAAAAGAAAAATGATGGGCTAGTCTGCCATGATTCATAACACTATTTCATCTTATTCTGCTTCCAATATCCATTTCTGTAACTGAGTGAACAGTGTGCTGCTGCAGCAAAGGAAGTCAACAGGGTGCTGGGCTTCATTAGCAAGGGCATCACGAACAGAGACAAAGAAGTCATCATCCCACTCTACTCAGCATTTGTCAGGCCACATCTGGAATACCATGTTCGTTTTTGGTCCCTGCTATGCAAAAAAGGCATGGACAGACTGGAGAGGGTCCAGAGAAGAGCCACAAATATAATTAAAGGATGGGGAAGCCTGGCATATGAGGAAAGTCTGAGATAACTGGGTTTGTTCAGCCTTAAGAAAAGAAGGTTTAGGGGAGACCTCATCACCATGTTCCAGTATTTGAAGGGTGGCTACAAAGATGGAGACTACCTTTTTACAAGGGGTCACACAGAAAAGATGAGGGGCAAAGGGTGCAAATTAGTCCTGGGGAGATTGCAACTGCACACAAGTGGGAAATTTTTCAAATGAGAACAATCAGCCAATGGAATAACCTTCCCAGGGAAGAGGTGGATTCCCCAACGTTGGACACTTTTAAGATTCAGCTGGGCAGGGTGCTGGGCCATTTTGTCTAGACGGTGCTTTTGCCAAAAAAGTTTGGACTAGATGATCCTTGTGGTCCCTTCCAATCTGGCAGGAAAACAGGTCAAAAGTTAAGGGAGAGGGTGGGATTTTTTACGTCTGTCTTAGATATTGCTGTTACTATTTTCCAGTCACCTGGTACCACCAAGACTTACTACCAAATCTATTTTATCTGGCGTAAGAAAGAATGCTGGGACAAAACTTGTTTGGTGTCTCGCACTTCTTCTTTTTACTTTATTTTTTTTTGTCTTTTCATAGTATTCCTTTTTCTGTAGGTTCACTTCTGTTTACTGTATTGCTTCGTTTTCCATATTCTGTCTCATTATTTTCAACAAAAATTGAGGGAAAGTTTTATTTTTGTGCTAGAGCCACACTTGCATGTTTTTTCTTTGCTCTGTCTTGTTTCTCCCCATGTTTTAATTTCATTTATATGCTATTTATTTTAATGTTTTTTCTTGACTTCTTGATTTCTTGACTTCCTGTTCCTTGACTTCTGAAATGTTTTTGTTTGTAAGAAAAGCTTCTTTATGCTGGTTAGTCTTCTTCTTCCTTTATACAATTATAGTTGCTGGTAGCTTAAATTTCTCATGGAGATCTCTGGTGACATTCTGATATGAAGACAGAGACTTGTAAAAGACTACAACCACTATACAAATAAAGCCACATATTCTGAAAAATAGTTTGCTTAAAAAAGACTACATTTTACCCAGATCATCTCTTATTTCTTTCTATTACATTTCTTTGACCACATGCAATGTTATCCCACCATCTTCACCTTTCTCTCTTAATTCTGCTTGGGTTATGAGTATACAGTCATATATCTGTTTTGGTCCAAATTCTTATTTTACCGTACTGCTATCATCTCTGTATTTGATTTGTCGTTCTGTATGCTTTTCCATTATGATGCATAGGATTACCGTATCTTGAATCGTTATACAAATATTTTAATTATTTTACTGCTGCAGTAACACAGTTCTCTTTGTTAATAATATTTACATTTCTTCTTTTCCATAATTTCTTTTAAACATTGTTACTGCTTTAAATATAGCCACAATCTCAGTTATTCTTTTTCTAGTACACTTAAACCATGTGGAGGCTATACATTTCTATTCCAATATCCTCTCAGCATTCTTCATTTTTTTTTTCTACAAAATTCTTCAGCCTAGGACACATTAAACAAGATATTTTTAGTACCCTTTGAAATGTGGTGGTTTGACTTTAGCCGAATGTCAAGTGCCCACCAAGCTGCTCTATCACTCCCCCTCCTCAGCTGGAAAGGGGTGAGAAAATGTAATGAAAGGCTCATGGGTTGAGCAGGGAGAGATCATCCAGCAATGACTTTCGTGGGCAAAACAGACTCAGGGAAATTAGTTTGGTTTTATTACCAATAAAATAAGAGTCAGATAATGAGAAATTAAAACTAAACTTTAAAACACCTTCTCCCAACCCCTTCCTTCTTCCCAGGCTCAGCTTGACCCCCAGTTTCTTCATGTCCTTGTAAGAGACAATGACTCTTAGCATACAGTTTGAATGTGTGTGAAAGACAGGTGGATCTTAACACTTAACACATAAGTGTGGAAGGCTGAGATATCGCCAATTATTTGTCTCAAAGCTTGCTTGCTAAAATAATATGCTTAAGGCCTGCTTGTTATAGAAATTTGCTTGCTCGTGCTGCTTGCTTAATTTGGCCCGCTGTAAAGGCCTAAAACCACTGAATTAAAGTGCAAAATGCATGATCACTGTGAATTGCTAAAACTTGAAGAATGCTTGAAGGTTATGTAAGCTCAAGTGAAGCTCCAGCAATATCAGCCACCAACATCTGTGACTAGGCCTGCAGTGTGCTCAGGCAACGCCTGCCCCCAGCTGCCATAAAATGACTAAGTTACAACTTGCAAATGTGGCCATCCACCACCAGCACCAAAACCTGTCACCTGGGACTAGCGGACCTGAGACCCGAGCACTGCCAGAATCTACTGGGACCTGGACTCTGATACCGGAACCTGGACTCTCATACCGGCATGACCTGAGACCTGCAAACCTGAGAGCTGCTGCACAGGAAATGATATTTGGATCCCTGGGGGTGACTATCTCTTGCTTATCTCTTGTTCATGTTCTCGCATGCTTGCCTAACTTTCCTCCTAGTTTCTGCCCCCCTTTTTCTTTGTCGCTTTAGCTTTAGGTGTGAAAATGAAATAGATTTACTCTGTCTTAAGGCATAAAAATATAATAAGATTGTTTAGCAGCATCTGACCTTCTTTGTGTCTTAATCTCACTTTCGGAATAATTTCTGAACCTTCCTGAGTCCTAAATTGGACCAGGACCGCACACTCCTTCCCCCAGCAGTGCAGGAATGGGGAATGGGGGTTGTGGTCAGTTCATCACATATTGTCTCTGCTTCTCGTTCCTCCTCAGGGGCAGGACTCCTCACACTCTTTCCCTGCTCTAGCATGGGGCCCCTCCCATGGCAGACAGTCCTCCATGAACTTCTCCAAAATGAGTCCTTCCCACAGGCTGCAGTTCTTCATGAACTGCTCCAACGTGAGTCCTTTTACAGCATGCAGTCCTTCAGGGACAGACTGCTCCAACATGGGTCCCCCATAGGGTCACACGCCCTGTTGGCAAACCTACTGCAGTATGGGATCCTCTCTATGGGCCCATAGGTCCGGCCAGGAGCCTGCTCTAGTGCAAACTTCACATGGGGTCACAGCCTGCTTTGGTTGCAAATACCTGCTCTGGCGTGGGGTCCTCCATCGGCTGCAACTGGATATCTGATACATTGTGGTCCTCCATGGTTTTCAAAGGCACAGCTGGCCTCACCATGGTCTTCACCATGGGCTGCAGGGGAATTTCTGCTCCAGTGCCTAGAGCTCCTCTTCTCCCTCCTTCTTCACTGGCCTTGGTATTTACAGGATTGTTTCTCTCACATATTCTGACTCCTCCCTCTGGCTGCAGCTGCTGATGTGCAACAACTTTTTCCCTTTCTTAAATATGTTATCACAGAGGCACTACTACTGTTGCTGATGGACTTGTCCTTGGCCAGTGGTGGGTCTGTCTTGGACCTGGCTGGCATTGGCTCTGTCGAAGATGGGGGAAGATTCTAGAAACTTCTCACAGAAGCCACCTCTGTAGACCTCCTGCTGCCAAAAGCTTGCCATGCAAACCCTGCCCAAACTTACATTTGCGTTTCAGGGGTCACACAAATGTACTTTCATCTGGTGTGGTTGTTGTCTGTCTAAAAAATGACCATTGACTACTATTTTCAGTCAAGCTCTATTTAACCATACTTAGTTGTTTTCACCAAACATAGAATTTTAGTCAGCCTGGCTGGCTGCTGTTTTATGAGGAAACGTATTGCAGAGAACTACTACAGCATACAACCTGATACAAGGCTCCAGACAGCTATTTCAGCTTAGAAATTAACTCGGATTAATGTGGTGATAATTGCTGGAGCTCAGTTACATGTTTTTGCTAATTAAAGCCTGAGGGAAATGGCATAGAAGAGACAGGAACATTTGTTAACAAGAATACACTAATGATTTGGCTGTTCCCATTGACCTCTGAAAAGGTTAAACTGCTAGAGTGTTGGGTGAATTAGTAACTTTGCAAAATCTGGGTTATTCTTTATCTTGTTTAAAAGAAAGAAATAATATTTCATTTCACTGATAAATATGAGGAAAAAGTAATCTGTATATTTCATAAAACTACGCAGAATTTTAATGCATTGTAATCCCTGTTCTTATATTTCACTATGTTAATAAATTTCATTTCTTTGTTTATGCGTGTGTTACGTGTGTCTCCTTCTAATAATTTTTGAACCCTGCTGAAACAATATCAACAAAATTGACAGAGGAGGGGTCTCTAAACTACTACATTTTCTGAGAAGTGTCATATATTGTGTCAGGCATATAGTTTGCATATATCAATTACAACTGTTGCAAATGGTGAGTTGGTGACCTCTTTCAAAAAGAAGTACAAATACAACATAAAAATATTTATTAAATAAAATTTTCCTCTTTTAAAAAAAAAATTTGAATAATGGTCATTATTTGCTTAAAATCATTTAAGTAGCATATCCTTGGACTCACTCTCTTATCTTGTCCACATGATCAAGGAAGTTACCATGTTTCCTTCCTAAAGCTCAACTAAATCTCATTTAAGTTTTATCTAAAGACTTAAAATCTCTATTTAAAGCTCAGAAATACAGAGAAGAACCACCAACAAAAAATGCAGTAAAGCAAAAAAAAATTTATATTCTCATAATACCAGCTATGCTATAAAAAGAATCCAAGTCATTCATGATTCTGAACACTTACACACATAGCAAATCTTAAAATAATGATTATATTATTAGCATGACCTTGATCTGGACACTGTGACTATTACAGCTGTCCAGTCTTAAGAATGGATTTTTTTGTCAAATGTCAAGAAACAGCTTAAGGATGTGCAATGTCCTTATTGATCTTGCAATCAAAATTTTTCTTTAACTGAAGTATTTTGCAGCTTTTAGTCTATTAAAACCGGAAAACTTGGGTCCACAACATTATTTTAATCCAATAAAAGTGATATTATACAAATTATTCATGAATTAATCATTAAAGTCTGTGAGCCATTCTGTCTATCAAATAAATGTATTCATATTTGCAGAACTCTTTAATAACGAGGATGGCATTTCAGCAGCAATATATTTGAGAAGGAAAACACTATCTGTCCTTCTTAAGTACTTGTGTTACTATTAAAATGTTGAAAATTGTACTTTGGATAATATAAGACATGTGAATATATGAGATATTTGCATAATTTTTCTAAAGTGGAAGGATGGTAAGATTAAGATAGTAGAGCAGAGAATCAGAAGATACCATTTCTTTGCACTGATTACCAGCTGTACAAGTAATGTGACTATTTGGACCTTCTTTCACAGTATATAAAACAGGGACTTCAGATTAATTTGAACTATTGTTTAAAATATCAACTCTTTGTGAATTCAGAGCAAGTTCTTGATGAGTCTTACATAAGCTTGCTGAAGATTATCTAAAATTCAGGCAGTCCAGACGTCTGACATTTCAGAACACACACTTGCATTCAGAAACAAATGTTGGGTGGTCTCTTGTAAAAAATGCATTTTAGAGCAAGAGGAAAAAAAAAGCTGTTTGTGCAAAAGAAGATCTGTTTTTTCAAGGTTAAAGACACAGCAAGATAGCAGAGAAAGTAAATTCTGCAAGAAAAAATTAACTATGTTTGTTATGATGATGATGATTCCACTGTCACTACAGAACATTTCAGTCACTCTACTAAAATGAGAGTCTCATTTTACTTCAGAGATTTTGTTTGCTTTAAAGTAGGGCACTTCACACTTTGGTAAAATAATAACAGCCAAAACACATCTTTTTTCCACGTCTGCCTACAGCGGATGGTACTGTTTCTGTCAAAAGTCAGCAGAAAATCTGTATCCTTATACTGTATAATAGGAAACACTGTTTAAAACAGCACTGCTCCTTCTTGTTAGATGTGACTTGTTGCTATAAAAGCACAAATTCTATCCTAGACTCCAGAGAAGTCCATTCTTATATTCTGGCCTCTATATTATATTGTAATTCCTCTTAGACACACTTAGAATACTTCCCCAGAACTCGTATAGCAGAATGAGTTTACAATTAAAGATGATCTTCACTGATTTTTCATAACTGGAGTGTCATAATGTTGCTACTACTCACGTAAGGTTAGATTTTAATGAAAATTGTATGTTGACCAAATATTCATTTTCAGACCAAATTCTCAACAAATCAGAAGTTTACTCATACTAGTTCTCTTAGATTGCTTTTACCAGAAATACATTAACTGTATAGGTCAAAAGAAAACATACTCTTCTGAGAAGAAACTACACAAATTTTCCTGCTGCCTGCATAGGCCCAAGCAACAATTTATGTCCTTTAAATAATGGAAGTAACGGGAAAAAGTTGGATATGCTTACAATAATTTAAAATTTTATTTCTAATGAAACCCTTCTATCTAACCAGAAAGAAATTTCATCAGTATGCTTGACAAATAACCAAGCACTATCATATTTAGAAAGCCAGACACTACTCATAACAATGCATGTGACAAGATAAGTTTTGTCACTTATGACACTGCACTTAAAAGGTTAAAGGGTTGCTGTTTTGATTGTACTGACATAGTTTATTGGATGATATATTTCTTACTACATAGGAAAATATTGGATATGGTCTATTTATACAACAAATTTAAGTAATAGTTTATTCAGTATTAAACCATAGAGTTGTATTTATTAATATTTTACTACTGAAGCTTAAAAATAAATTACAAGATAGGGCCTTCAAAATTCCTGAAGATTCTTATTTCTAAAAGTACCTCTTTCAGTAGTGATTTTTCAAAGCACCAGACATCTGCATACTGGCTCCCTCAATCCCTGTGAAGCTGTAGCGCTATAACACAAAATGTTTATTTAAAAAGAGCATTTAGGAGAATTAGAAGTATACTGAAGCAGCATACAGTACGACTGTGACAGTAAGAGTGACTCAGGCCATAAATATCTGGTTTCAGGGGCACATCATCATGGTGAAGCATGTACTTGCATCTGAACACGCAGCAAAGCTAATATATCCAGAACCACTGACTTCAAAGTGCACCAGTAAATGGCATCTTCCTTTGAGAAGATGTTGGAGAACTTCCTGCACAGGTAGAAGAGAGACAAAAAATGTCACTGTAAATATTTATACTTTAGTTTTACTCTAGTTATTCATATCTTCTGTTGGTAACAGAAACTCTATGACTACAACCATCAGTTACAAATATTTTGAGACATAAGGCAGGAACTGCTCTCATTCTGCTTAACATTGAAAGAATACAAGGCAATAACCAGGAGCTACCACCTCAACCAAAGATTTAGGACTTGTAAAGCTACAATATCAGAAAGGGAAAGGAAGGAAAAAAAAGAGAGAAGAGGAGAGGGAGAGGAGAGGGAGAGGAGAGGGAGAGGGAGAGGGAGAGGGAGAGGGGGAGGGAGAGGGAGAGGGAGAGGGAGAGGAGAGGAGGGGAGAGGAGAGGAGAGGAGAGGAGAGGAGAGGAGAGGAGAGGAGAGGAGAGGAGAGATAGCATGTTGGCATGACCTTCTTGGTGTAACTCTTGGAACTGCTGAGCCATCCATGTATCCTGAATGCACACACGTCATGGCAACTGATGTAATAAACCAGTGATCCAGGCTGTTTCCAGGAAATGCTGAGCAGCCAGCATTTTCAAAACAGACGTGCTGAAATATATTTACAGATACGGGCATACCTTATCTGGAGACAGGGCATAATCTTCTATTTACTAGGCAACAACTAAGGAACATGAAAACAAGTTACAAGGATTAACTTTTCCCATTCTCATGCCTTGACTTGACTTTTAACACTAATTTCACAGGGTGAATGGTTAACAATTCCTTGAAGATTTTATAACTCACTTTTTCTCTTGGCTACAAAACGGTAATTAAGAAAATGCATAGTAGGTAAACCATTCTTTGTATGGTGAAACAATTCTGTTATTAACTGAAATAAAATCTAATTAAATGTATGTCATTTCAAATCTTTTGTAGTAACATCTGATTTTGTAGATCAGCACCAGACAGAATACCTTTTTTAAAAATTCCTTACTGAAGAAAATAAAATTAAAAAAAAAAAAAAAAAAGTCTGGTATCCAAAAATCAGCTAGCTAAGTCAACTTTTAGGGATTTAAGTTGTTTGACACTTCTGAAAAAGCCACCATTTATTTGAATGCAAAAATGTTCAAGAAATCTAATACTAGACACTCATGCTTGGAGAAGAGACTTGAATTGGAGGAGTACTTGAAATTTTAGTCATATGAATGCAATTAATATTAGACCACTCAATCTATTTTGCATTTTACTATTTACCTCAGAGTCTAGTGAAAAGTTACTTTTAAAGTGGAAGAGAACAAATGAGAGACTCCAAGGGTACAAGTCCAAGCTTGATGCCCAGGTTCCCATGGCTCCAGGAAACAACCTCTGTGCGAACTTGTGTAGTCTGGATTATGAGTGAGTTGGTGAGCCACAGAAAATGAGAGATCTTCAGCATGACAGGGTAGAATACTCAAAGAGGTGCTCAGCAACTTAATATGCATGTTGAAGGCTATCTGTGGGTGGAAAATTGAAGGTATACAGAGACAGAAATGTAGCTGCTCTTAATTTGACCCTTAAGAATCTATCATGACAAATCATTTGCTAGGTGCTAAAATACTCTGCAGTAAACTCAAAAACACACCCTGCAATGCAAAGTGAAAATGGATTTAAAGCAGAGTTCTTAGCCCTGACTCTTACTATTCAAATGAATTTATTGGTATTCAGAGTATAAATTCCAACTTGACATTACATCATTTACTGCTGGAAGACAACACAGACATGGAAAAGGTCGTATATTAACATAATATTATCTAATTTTATTCGGTTAAAGATTCGATCACATTAATGGCAAATAAGTTAGACTTAAGCAGCTATTCTACCTCCAGGCTTTAAAGTGGTTTACTTTAAAGTAGTTTATTTTCATTTAATTGGTGTTTAACAGAAGTAAATATTTGCATCCCTTAACATTGTCAGAATCACAATGTTTCTGCCATTAAGTTATTTCTTGTTTATGCATGCTAATTATGTAAATATTATGTAATCTGATGTATAACTACAAATTAAATAATTGCTTCAGTGCTAATTGACACAAGAGTCACTGAAGCAAAGATCTTGGAATTACAAAACAAATTGTTAGATATCTTTGAAATGGCTTTAAAAATGTTATTTGTTTATGGAAATACATAAAAAATTGTGTTCAAGCAACAGAACAGAAAATGGAACAACATGAGGTAGACAAGGACACCAAGCAGCAAAAGTGTTTCTTTCAGTATCAGGCTTATGCTTTGGGTTCTGTTGCTACTAACCATGCTCTAGTGAGGTATAATTGCCATTTAATAACTGCAAATGTGTTCAATTACTTATATTTAATTTTGCCTGAGTATACACGATACTTGGGAACAAAAACGACTGCAAAAAGTAAAATGTAGTCTTACAAAGGGGAAAGACGTAAAATTGTGTGATAACTTTCCTTTTTAAAATTCTGCGTTTGGTGTGGGACTATTAAAAAAAGATAAGAATTTCTCAGGACTACTCATGATGCCTAATGGTACTTTGGTATTATTCAGTTTCACATAAAAGCATGATCGCATAGATCTGGTGCTCCCAGTCCTTCAAATCTTGAACTGTTATCCTAAATCTTTTGTTTTATAAGTGAAACATGAGGGTTGTCTTCAACTTTCAAGATCCTGGTTTCTGCATGTAACTCCTTCTTAAGAAAAACAGTGACTGCATGAAATAAAATTGTCATCCAGCACTGTGTGATGAGTAGGTCCCTGCTTTCTCTCCTGTACCTTTTTAGGGTAGAATTCAACAATCATATTGACAGTACTTTCCTAGCTGTGTTCTCAATTTTTATTACTGTCCTGAGAATTTTGTCCATCAAAGATATTTTGAGGAAGGTGTTCAGGAATTTGACTGGAATTCAGCTGAAGAATTCCTCATAGATAAGTACTGTGTCCTCAGATCTTGTCCTGATGCGCCTTTGGTATTTGCCACTGCGGACTGAGCAGAGATTATCCTCCTTTCTGAACACATCTAGTATGCAACCATCTCATCATGTCACACTCCAACCTCATAAATAGCCAGGATCTTGAATTCACAGGTATCTGCTTCTCTCATGATCTAAGAGGACTTTTTCGAAATGTCAAGTTCACGTCATTAACTGTGTATTAGAAGATTCACAGATATTAAACTTAATGGTTCTTAACTCCGCATTAGTATTAGGGGAAACAAATCATAATAAATCACTTATAAATGACAGCAACAGTTACCCAAAAAATTGAAAAAAGAAAGTAGCTGATTATATGTTTAATAACCTTGTTCATACATATCCACTCAATTTAACAGTGATATACATAAGACAAGGTTAAATCAGGTTAAGATTTAAATATATACTACATTAAGAGAAATTCAGACATCCTAATACCAATAATTCTGTTTACATGGTATCTTTCACCACACATCTTGCATTGCAATAAATAACTTGCTCTAAATTCTCCCTTTTTGCTTTTCACGAATTGTGCACTGGAAGTTGAATATTTCCCCAGTTATGTTTATTCCTGGAAATCATGCATGCACTTATTTCTAGAAAAAAAAATCATTATGATAACACTGTACAGTTATTTGATACTGAAACAGTTTTGTTATTCCTTTTTTTGGAACAATAAATTTAATTCTCTGAATAAATTTTTGTTTGTGACTACTCATGGAAAACAAGTATTAAGGTTTGTTAGGATTCACAAGTAATTATATTTCATCCCTAACAATCTAAGTGAGTCACTATAGGTAAAGTCTAACTGTGAATATTAGCAGGAAAACTCAAAATTAAGTCATAATAACAATTTTAATAGATTTAGAGTTCTAATATATGTTAGATTTTTGTAATAATTTTCTCAAGCAATAATATCTGGTATTTCTTACAGAAAGGTTGTCTAAAGTAAGGTACAGAAACAAGTGAGTGACTATAAAATGTAGTTATATTCACTCTCTTCTCCAGGTGATAGTAAGAGTTTAGAACACAGGCTTAAATAAAAAATTAGTGCATCCAGTGTAGAGATTAATATAAGAACTTTAGTTTTGTATTAATCGGTCTAGTTACAATTTATGCTAGAATGTATTCATAGAATCATAGAATAATTAAGGTTGGAAGAAAACCTCAAGATCATCACATTCAACTGGTAACCTAACTCTGGCACTAAATCATGTCACTGAGAACCTCATCTACGTGTCTTTTAAACGCCTCCAGGGATGGTTACTCAAGCACCTCCCTGGGCAGCCTGTTCCACTGCTTCACAACCCTTTCTATGAAGAAAATTTTCCTAATATCTAATCTGAAGCTTCCCTGCCACAAATTGAGGCCATTTGCTCTTCTCCTATCACTTGCTACTTGGGAAAAGAGACCAACACCTTCCATGCTACAACCTCCTTTCAGGTAGCTGTAGACAGCGATCAGGTCTCCCCTCAGCCTCCTTTCCTCCAGGCTAAACAGCCCCAGTTCCCTCAACCGCTCCTTATAAGACTTGTGCTTCAGACCTCTCACCAGCTTCGTCACCCTCCTCTGCACTCTCTCTAGCACCTCAATGTCTTTCTTGTAGTGAGGAGCCCAAAACTGAACACAGGATTCAAGGTGCAGCCTCACCAGTTCCCAGTACAGTGGGACGATCACTTCCCTAGTCCTGATGGCCACACTGTTTCTGATACAAGCCAGGATGCTGTTGGTCTTTTTGGCCACCTGCACACACTGCTGGCTCATGTTCAGCTGGCTGTCGACCAGCAGCCGCAGATCCTTTTCTGCCAGACAGCTTTCCAGTCACTCATTCACAAGGCTGTAGCATTGCATGGGGTTGTTGTGACCCAAGTGCAGGACCCAGCACTTGACCTTGTTGAACCTCATACAAATGACATCAGCCCATCAATCCAGCCATTCCAGATCCCTCTGTATGGACTTCCTACCTTCAAGCAGATCAACACTCCCGCCCAGCTCGGTGTTGTCTGCAAACTTACTGAGCATGCACTCAGTCCCCTCATCCAGATAACTGATAAAGATATTAAACAGAACTGATCCCAGTACTCAGACCTGGGGAACACCATTCATGACCGGCTCCCAACTGGATTTGCCTCAATTCACCACAACTTTTTGGGCATGGCCATCCAGACAGTTCTTTACCCAGTGAAGAGCATGTTCATCCAGGCCATGAGCTGCTATTGTTTATAATCATTCTGTTTGAATTTTTTAAGTGCTACAAAAAAAAAAAGAAACCCTCCCTTGAGAAACTGCAACAGTAGAAATATTTTTCTGTCATATCACTTTTTTTAAGCATTTCATCTTTTTTAAGATATATGCCCAGAGACCATAGATCTATGAAAGTATCCACTCCGGCACCAGCTGGATTTGAGTCTCAGTAAATATAGCTTAACATCACAGACAAGCCAATGTTTGCTAATTGTGGTAAAGCTTCTAACCTGAGTAGGAGTGCACCCTGCAACACATGTTGTATGGGACTCTGAAGAAGTTTTGAATGAGATGGCTTAAGCTGGGGGGAACTTTACACATACTTACTTTACATTTTTCAGATTTACATTATTGTAATAAATAGGTTTCCTAATTCAAGTAACTACCATGATCTATGGTCTAAATTCAAAACCAGGGAGAGCTTTGAACAGCCATGTTAAAACTCTGCATGTTATCAATATATTTTCAGTATCTCCTGGAAATTCTTTATTAGTAATTGACATATTAAGCCAGCTTTTATTTCTTTAGTGTATGAACACAAATATTGATCTCATCGTAATAAATAATTCAAACTGAACAGACACTTATGGACGAAGCACACTTAAAATCAAATTTGTCAAGCAACTACTGAAGACTTTAATCTAGGAATCTCATCTGTTTTGCAAGCTCCACAATCTTTTGATCAAGGATTGTAATTATTAAAAAAATTATATTTAAAAGTGCACTGGTATTTTCAGAAGAAAAATTACAGACAGGCATTTTTTTCTTCCAATATGAAGTTTTTAAAAAATGAATTGTCTGTCTAAAATGTAGACACTATTTAATAATGTAAATGAAACAGTTTGAAAACAGACAAATCCAAAGATAACTTACGGTTTTTATCCTGAAACTACAGACTCTGTGCTTGGGTCAGTTACAGTAAATGTAACTTACAGATGGAGTAACTTTGGAGCTTTATAATACTCTGGTAGCCACTTGACTTTTAATTCCTGTCCCAGAACCTTAGCAAGATAATTACGTTTTCTTCCACTCCTTTCTCAAAGCTGAATAATATCTTTAGCGAGAAGAAATTGTGGTCTTCATTCCCTCCTACAAAGCACTATACCATCACAATATTGTAACAAAACATAGAGTTTCCTGATTAAGAAACCATTGATTTGGTGTCATAAAGCAAAACTCACGAAACAACAGAAAACCACAAGATTAAGGTGACCATAATTTTTCAAGCTTATTTAAATTAAACATAATTTGTGATCTCTTACAGTGAGCATGCAATTTCAAATAAAGCTACTAATGTTCCAAATATTAATAGTTCATGCCAATCTGGTGCATTTCCTTCCCCCTGCCTAACTACCTTATAAGCAATTGAATAGACAGTGTGCTGAAAAGTAATGTATAATGTAGAAATTATAGAAGTGGTATTTGGTTTGATTTTGCAGTGAGAACAGATCACTCTGTTTTATAGGCATACGACTAGGAAAAACTACGATTCCTCCCAACACATCAGTGACTGCATAAGGGTCTATAGGGGATAGAAGCTGCGATGCCCAGAACAGATGCTACACAGCAGAGTGAAGTCCTGAACTGAGTTGATTGATGAACTTTGTATGTAACGTAGCCACGTGGAAGGTACCTAAGGGAAGGTAATTGATTGTCCTGTATCTAGGTTACATCTTTTATATGTCATTGCACCGCTCATGTCTTTTGTATGCTGCTCACCATGAACAAGTAGAGAATTTGCGTCTGTCCCTCAGTGCTGTATCTACCTCACTTTGGCTGCACATGAGTGTAAGGAAGGAGAGTAGCCGTGTGAAGTATTAAATCAGCATAGGCTCAGTACTCTATTTGCAAGGTCATGAGAGAGGAATCATTGTTTCAAGCATAATGGTGTGGTTAAACAGAAAAGTAGTCTTAATTTTCTTTTATTCTTATCTATTGCATCCCTAGATTTCTGTGCCTTGACACTCAGTGTCACCTTTCTGTCCCCATCTATTTTACTCGACAGTCCTACTTCCACTCCTTCAGTTTCTTACCTGGACCAAATTTCTTTTTTTATACAACATGGTGTGACCTGAGCTTACTATTACCTCATTGTTTTCCTCTTCACAGCTATTTCTGATTTTTATCTTTATATCTTTAGTGCACATTTCACTTGATGCTACATCTTGGTTATACAGCTGATTAACTGTATACTTTTACAATCAATGCAAAGCTTTGTCACAGACTACATTCCTAAACAGAATATTGTCTACAACGATTTTTATTAAAAATCTACTAAATAAAACAGACTAGAGAAAAAACACAGTCGGAAATGCTAAGATGCATAACTTTCAAAAGTTTTGTAATGTAGCTGTTAAATTCAAAGAAACGGAAACAGTTGTTGCTCCGCTTTACAGCTGTGATGTACCTTTGAGATTGCTTAGTAATAGGCTACCCATGAGAAGGCTCTTCACCTAAATAGTCTGGAGGTCTGAAGTTTTAGGAGCAATAGGAACATTTTGAGAAGGCAGGAGGAACCTTTCCTTAAGGTAGGGCAGGCAGCAGAAAGAGATCAGGGAAACAAAAGACAAGTATCATAACAAGAGCTGGATTTGAAGGGCTTCAGCTCTGTTAAAGTCTAGCCAGTTATCAACACTGAGAAGTCGTTGCAGTGAAATTAAAGTAAGTCATTCTGTCGTAGTTCAAAACCATCAGCCTCTCTGCTTCTTTATCTATAAACTGCTTCTTCATGTATTAGGTTTTATAACTAAGTCTAATTAATTAGTAGATATGCTATGTAGCTTGTCAGAGACAGTAGATTTTAGTTTACCTATAAAACATATTTCAGTTTAGCTACAACTCAAGTGCAACAGAAAACCTCCACTGAACTTTCATAAAATGACATGCTGTCACCTTTTAATCTCGCCACAACAGAACCTACGTATTTTTGAATCACTGAACCACTTCTCCCCTACCCATCCCTGAATTCCACATGGATAAGATCAGGACAGAACAAAATATAGAATAGGCAACCAAGTCTTTCTCACACCTATAAGGAACAAATTTACCAGTGGCAATACTCCAAGACAGGAGGAAAATGATAACAAAAAGATAACTCGGCTCACACTTAACTGAGCCACCCCTTTGCGATTTACCATTCATGTGTTGAATTTGGGAACTGCCCGCAGCTGGGTACTAACGAGCAATTACACTCTGACAGCATAATAGTTTTCTTGTCCTTCACCCAAATTCATTCTGGTCCAGTATAAGCTATGCAAAATTGCCTTATATTTGTGAATTAGTTACTTATAATTTTTTTGAGGTGTTAATATAACTGAGTAACTAGGAGTAGACAGTTTTGCCAGAGTTTCTGAGGCCATCAGATCCAGGTGTCATAATCTGCACGTGTTCCCTCAAATACAGTAGGGGAGGTTATTACAGGAACAACTTGAGTAAACACAGTGAAGCACTTGGTACACCTAGGCAAGCTGATAGGTCTATACTGTACAAAAAAGTAGTGTGCTGTTACTGAGACCATTGCTGATGCGTATAGCACTGAGTAGAGAAGCCCTGTGTGTTATAATGGCACAATGTGTCTTTAGTTCCAAAACTGGTGCTAATTCAGGGGGTTTGCATCAAATTGAACTTCATGAAATAACCAAAGTACCATAGGGAGAGGTTTTCAGAGAACATCAGACTTTGGGTTTTTTTTTTCTTCTGAATACTTAAGAATGTTATTTTCAACACATGATTTTTGCTTTGGACCCGTTCACACAGCTGCAGTCCTTTAATATAGCAGTGAGTAGCACATGCGATTGCTTTTAAAAATGCAAACATAAATAATTATATTGAAATACCTTATGTCAATTTGTTGAGTTTTAGAACTTTTACAGATACTAAAATCAACTACTGATAATCTGAGTGAAAAAGACAAATTCCACAAACATATAATTTCCCTAGACAGAGGAAACTTATTTTCGTATAAAGGCAGTCACTGAAGCATGGTTTGCTAAGATCTTTCTTGGCTATCTGATATTCTTATACTATATGCAGACTGCCACAACTTAAATCTATAGCTAAGCCCACGCCTTTATTAACAGATGTTTGCACTACTGTACACTTCTACAAAGGATGACAACAAAAAAGCAATTAGACTGATATTTACATTTTTATGGTCCCATCTTCCCAAGACTTGAATTTTTGTTGTTGGTTGGTTGGTGCTTTTTTGTTGTTACTGGTTTTGTTTTTTACAAAATCTGTCTTTGAAGTAGTCAAAGGTGGTATAATTAAGATTAATACAAATTCAGGAGACAACAATGAGATGATTTAAATCTATTTTTAATTTCTACAATATGAAAAGAATAAGCATATAAAAAGGAACATATCAGGAGAAAGAGTAGTTTCATTTTCCTCTGAAATTTCAAGAATGCATGCAACAATCAACAAACCCATAACCCAGAGCTTAGAAAAATAAAGAGTTATATTTTATTTCGAATAGTCATTTTATATCTGCCTTTATTAAAAGACTGTTCGTGTCCTTTGGCACTTAATTACAGCGTATCTAGCTATATGAACTGTATATTTATGACAGACAGAATGGAAATTATTTTAGTGCATTTTTATTATTTGCAGTGCTGACAAAATTTCATACCCATTACTAGTTTCTCTCAAGCCATTTAAATATTTTGGCAGCACAATGAACTTTTTCTGAGTCTAATCAGGTCATTATTTTATGAACATTTCTGAATTAATAAACAATAACAATTTATTCTCAGTAGGAAAAAAAAAGGTAAAGGTATTCCTTTCTGTTTAATAAAACATAAAATAAATTTCCACACTACAATCACTCTGCAGATTGAAAAGGTACAAATTAAAAGCCTTTGTAGGTACTGGCTTTCTTGGTTAGGCAATGGGCATAAACAGTATCTAGGAAAATATTCCCTCTTTTCCTGCAAGCATGAATGTTTTATTTGTAGACATTGCAGCTTGATAATATACAGCTTTTGTTTACCTTGTATAATTTCTCTTACAAAAGTGAACAATATCTGACTTCTAGTCACTCTTACTTTTGTTTCATATAGTATTTTTGATAGATGTCTAAAACTAGTGGGGAAGAAGCTGTTACAGATAATAATCATGGGCATTTATTTATCAGTATTTCTTCTTATATAGAAGAGTTAGAAATTGCTTCCTAAATGTCTCTGACATACTTCAAAGGAAGAAGTGACTCACAGAAACAGATTTGTGAAGCCCATGAGTTTCAGTTTACTGCCATCTACTCCTATTTTCCCATTGCACTTTTTCTTTAGAAATATGAGATTTGTTTTTTATTCATAGAAAGAACTCAAGCATCATTTATTTTTTAGAAATTTTGTGGTTATAATACCAATTTTTAATGTCATTTTCAGGAAAATAAAACTTCTTGTGAACCGTTGGCTGCAAAACTAACGCCTGAAACAGAGATGGATTAACTTTGTTTGATCTTATTAGTTGCAGATAAATAGAGCAAAACAAAAATTGAAAGTCTTTTCTGATAACTGCCTAATCCACTTTTAGAAGAGGAAATATGATCTCTGCCAGAACACTAACCATTAATATTACATTTTTTCAGAAATTTAAGAAAGTATTGTGTGGAGTAATACATGTAGAATTCAATCAGTAATTTAATGGTTTTTCATCAATGTCCTTACAAATACATAAAGACAAGAGTCATCACTCCAAAATGCCTAGCAAAAAACTTTTGGATAACTTAGTTTACAACTTTATGATCTGGGCAAAGTTTAGGTTTTAACAACTTAGATTTTGAGATGTAGTAAGGCTTTTTCACACATTACAAAGCAAATGTTTGGAAAAAAAAATGAAAGCTTGATAAAATTATTACCTTTAAAAATGAACTTCATATTGTACCAGTTTCCTTCATATGAACAAAAATACCCAAGACAGTGTTTATTCTTGAGCTGCAGTACACTGCAGGCTGAGCAGAATATCACAAAATATTTGTTTTATTTTTCCCACCTAACTACTATTGGCTTGAAACAGGATATTGGTTTAGGTAGGCCTTTGTTTGGCCTAACTGCTCTTAATAGTTATTATCTGAAGCTTTTGCATTAGAACACTTAAATTGAAATGGCTGCTAGAAGGCTCTGCAATTGCAACAAGTTATAGGAAGGATGACAGCAAGTAAAATTCCAGACAAGCACTAAGAAATGCGTCTTCTGCTTCAAAGGAACATTTAAAAGGAGGATGGGAGAGAAAAAAAAATCATATTTCTAGTTAAACATTACATTTTTATACTCCTAATTTGCTGAAAAAGTGGTATGACTAGCCCACAGTATCATTACCCAACAAACATTCAATAAATTCCATACTTTTACAATAGATTACAGAGTTTAGCAATTTTAGAATAATCTGATTTAAAATATCATTCTGTAAATCACTGAACTACAGTAAAGAACGTAACAGTGTTGGAAGTGATGCTGGAAGGAAGTGAGGGAAGTTGGTCCTCTACTATTGCTTCTGGTATATAGGTGTAGGTAATGGGAGAGGCTGGTGGTCTGGAAAGAGTGCAGGGGTGTTCAGGGTAGGCTGAGTGAAGTGCAGAGAAGAAAGAAGTGCACGTGAGGCCAGTATGTGAACTGAAAACCTGATTTTCTTCTGCCCTTATCTGCTGGTGCCCTTATCTGCTGCCCTTATCTCTGTTGCCTAATTTTTTTCTCTTAGAGTGATTCTTCTTGTCAAAACACAAATTGCATAATCATTAATTGGCCCAATAACCAGAAATTTCATGAAAACAAATACAGGGACATTCCCATGTCATTTCATACAATGTAATACCCAGTGAAGATGTTCCTACATACTTTAATACAACACAAAACCTTAGGAAACTCTGCTGTATGATGGACTTGATGTAAAAAAAAAAATGGCACCTACATTGGTCAAAAAACTCTCCAGAGCATAGGTGTACACTAAAAAATTATTACTATAAAAAAGTGTTGTGAAATAAAATGAGGAAAAACAAAACACAATACAGGTTATCTCACATCTATCAGCCCAAGGTAGCTTTTTGCTTGGAACAGTGGGATACAGTCATCCCAGAACCTTATAAGCCTTTGCAAAATCTGTCTGTCTTATTTTTCTTCTCTATTAAGTGCTGAAGGCACCCATATTAGCATCATACCACAGCATACTGGAATAGCATATATTTTGTATTTCCTAGTAGAATTGTAGAAACCACTGTGACTGTCAGCAGAATCTTCTGTCCTACACTGGGAAGTAGGAGTAAGGAATAAGAAATTAACAAATTAACTTTGGGTTCAACCTACTGTTAAAAGACCTACAACTTTTACTTCACTGGACTCTAATGTCAGTTACAATGCAAGTTAGGTTATAGAGATACTAATCCTAAACACACAATTGCTCCACATACATCTCACAGCTAAGATGTACATGCTTTCTATATGCAGGCTTTTTTTCCTGCAATGATATCATGGGACCTGCACTGCACAGACATAAAGGTTATTTTTTGTGGTTGACATACAGAATGAAGAAAACCATGGCTGCAGCAGAAATTCTGAGCACAGAGTTGAAAATATGGTAACATGGTGAAGGTTTGGGCAGTTCATGCATAGCAGGTTTGGTATTTGTCTATAGATCGAGTCCATGTAACTGACTTGCTCTAATTTAAACCAAAAGAGTGCATATGCCTGACTTTCTGTTTTATTTTTCATAAATCCTATAAAGACAGATTCCTGCTATGTGCATTGTTAGCATACTGGAAAAACTTTGAAAGATCAGTTTAAGTTTATCCCATAAAACTACGGTAAATGACTTGGGTCAATAGCAAAAATACACAGTGAATATCAAACTAGGCATATTAGCAAGAGGACCAGACACAGTCCGAGGCTGAGAGGCACCGAACGGTCCTTTCTACCCATGGTAATCAGGTACGAGGAGCACTCTCTCTGGTTATTAATTCTTCTTAGGAGCTTGCTGTCGTGTCCTGGATGTCAGGCCTCCAGATGCAAGTTTGGAAGCACCAGGAGGAGGGAAAGATAAGCTTCCTTCAGCCAGCTTCTTTCATCACACACAGTACACGCCCTCAAGAAAAAACAAGCTGAATTATATAGCCTGAGATTTTTTCAGCATTTAATTTCTTTTACCATCTCACCAGCACAGGAAAGAGAGGAATTTAATTGGGTATGCAAAAGGCAAGACGCATCTTGTTTTATTATACAATTGGGACAGGCAGCACTCAGGAAATTCAGGAAGTTTTCTGGCTTAATGTTTCTCTTACACCACTGCCTTGACCATTCTGTATAGAAAGTAATATTTCCATTGCTCTTTGTTGGATGTGAAGTTTAATGCACTGTGTTATTAATGTAACCAGTAAGAGAGAGATTGCAGAACGTGGCTGAGATGGTTTTCCAGGGGAACTCTGTCTTTTTATGATTTCCTGAGTACCTCAGTTTTCAACATTAATATTTTATCAGTGAGAGAAACATTTCTACTCTCATTGCACTTTCAAAATGTGCTGTGGTATATAAATGAGGCATCTTTGAGCTATTAATAACTGACAAGCAGTATTTTTATAATACCTAAAACTGGGTTCTAATACTGGCTTTGCCATAGGTCCCATAACTGAAATTGACGGGGCAATCATTGTACATAAGCTTTCTCATCTTTAAGCTATGAACAATAATGGTCTCCACTCCCTCCCTCGTTTTCCCTCATTTTTTATAAACAGATATGTAATCCATTGTAGGATAGGATTCAACTTGTTTGAGGGACATTTGAGACTATATACAAGTTGAGATCTGAGAAATAAAAGGAATTTAAAATCAGGCATGCAGGCTTCCTTTGTGATTGCCTTGTAGTCCTTTTTACTTTTTCCCCACGCAAAATGTGTATTAAATAGTTGGATTACTTTAGGTAGAATGCAGCTCAATGGTGAAAGACTATGTATGTCTCAACTGTCTAGTGTGATTTCATTGCATGAAAACTCACAAAGTCCTTGGAAATACGCAGCTATTATTATTACCTAATTGTAGGTTGACTTTAACTACAAAAATCTGACTTGCTGTACCACAGCAATATGTTTTATAACCTGGACATTTATCAGGAGTTTAAGATACAAAGTACCAGGAGGAAATACAAAAAACTCACCAGTGAGAAACTATTTCAGAAGATTAAGCCAGTGGCAGAGCAAAAAATTTTTATGGACTACTTTGCAAACTATATATAGGAAGCTAAGGTCAGGTGATGAAAGAGGAGAATTTATTTAAAAGGCAACATAAGAGACAAGAAATAGTAGGAATAAAGTGGTCAGGTTTTGCAGCAGAATATAATTAAATATTGATGTCTCTAAAATATCAATAACCCATGCTGTTCTGTATTGAAGTGATTTGGAAAATAAGAGAGAACTGCAAAGTAACAAGATATGCTGATGCTACAGGGATTGTTCAGGACAGCCTAAACTAAACCAATTGTGGAGTTGGTGGGTTCTACTAACACCGTTCAGGGAGGTGTCAAGTACATTGGTGGCAACAAACTATGTAAAATGCAGAAGAAGAAAAAAAATAATTCCTTACTCCTTTCAGAATACTAAGAAGTAAATCTCTCTTTGAATTAAACAAATACCAGACTCATTCTGAGACATTTTAAAACTAGCTTATTCAAAGCTGTTTTCAGAAACTTTGGAAAACAAAGATTAAAGAGAGCAGTAATTTTTTTGAAATAATTTATTTGATGCTTAACTTAGAAGGCCTATTCTTACCTTCCTAAATTTTGGTGGTAACTGTGAAATGTATGGATTAGTCTCAATGAGGACAGGTGGAAAGTTGAGGGATCTGCTAAGATGTTGAAAGTGAGCACTACACCACAAGGGGTACAATGGAAGTCATTTGGCAACAAAACTGTCAGTGAAATGTAATGCCAAGAAACAAGAAATCATAGAGCTCTCTTCAGAGAGTTATACAACAAAAAGTAAAAGCCCTGAGAAATACCTCAGGTCAAACGAGCTGTAGATTTTGTGATTTGAGATCCTACCCTTATCCTCTAATGTATCTCTCTTTTACACCTGGTAAGTAGAATGAAACACCAGATATTTTGGGACCCTTCAAATCAATTTCCAGTCCTCTGCTGATCAGGATAATTTATTTATGTCATACTTCAAGCCATTCAATCTAAGTGACACAGTTCGGTTTTAATTTTTGGGTTGCTCTACAGGAGGTGTTTTTGTTTTGAAATTATGTCTAGAATTGCCATGTTTAATAGACTATACACTAACATTCAAACAGCTAAAGAAGAATTATGTGACTCGCTATCAATAAAATAGTAATTTCCCCGTATTCACTCTATTGTTTGTCATGGCATTACTGTTTGCTTTGCATGAATGGTTTCTGTAACATTGACTCAATTTACGTCAATCTGCATTTATACACATCACTGAATAGCTTGCATGTGGTTTTTTTCTGAACCATGGAAGTGCTACCAGTCTTATTTACTTTCCACTGAAAGCACTGGCTCTCTACAATGAAATTCAGAAACAATAGAACAGAAGCTTATTTAAAATGTTCTTGTGAACATAACCAAGTAGAACATATTTGAAGTTTTGAACTGTCATTTGCGATATACAGGTATTTCTTTCTCAGACAACAGAAACTGAGAACTTGCTTCTAAGGATGTAAGTGCACACTGCCTGTTGAGACCAATTTTGAACTGCTAATAAATATTTTGTATAATACAAAAAAACAAAAGCTAAACAGTCCTTTGATTTCAAAATCCCGCTTTCCACAGCTTAGAATGTTGAGACAATGGGGGCAAAAACCACACAGACATCTCCAGTGTCCCTCAAAGGAAGTCCAACAGCAAAGAACAGTGTTAGGTCTGGTGACTGGTGGCAAATTTACCTTGATAAGACATCAAGGAAGGCTAAAAATCCTGTCCTTTCCTCAAGGCTATCATTACATTTGATGTCTTGGCACATGCCTCAGAATAGTGTCTTCATTATGGGAACTCAAGATGCTTCCCCTAGGAAAAAACTCGAAACAGGAGAAGTACTGGAAACACAAAGTCATTTCTGCCTACAAACAGTTGTTTTTTTCATTTCTGACTCATAAAAATCTGAAGTTGAACAACGTTGTTAATTTACCTTCAGAATCTGAACATTCACAAAGATTCCTCGCTTCAGTCCATCTTCACTACAGACCAGTACAGCATTCACTGCAGCACAAACTTAGTCCTCAATGTTGCATGTCCGTTAAATAAAAATGACACCAAATCAAAAGTTGTGTGCTTTGAGTTATACAGGCAGAGAGTGAACATGTACTAAAGGTAGTTACCATTAAAAACAGGTATTTTTAAATGGAAAACAGAGACACCTGATCCTTAATTAATCCAGAAAGACATCCAGCAGTACTGAAAAATGGAAACTGATTTCCACTTTATTATGACAAGAGCTTTTTTGGTTGATGTTGTGGGGATTTTGTTTGTTTGTTTGTTTCTTTGTTTCTGGGAAAAAAAAAAACAAACACACTTCTAGCTAACTCCTACATCAACATGAAGAGTATGTAATATATATGAAGTTATCCTGACTATTTCTACCAATTCAAAATGCCCTTCTTGTCTGTTCCAGATACATCCTACAGATGACTCCTCAGTGTCTGCCAAACACTGTGAAGATTAATATGTTTTCAGCATACTTATCACAGAACACTTTATCTTGTCTGCTTATTAATAATACCGTTACCAATGGCAAACTAAAAATCAAAGATGCTTTTCTAAATGAACAGACATATTGATTTGTTCTCTCATATATTTATAATAGGCTCCAAGCATATCTTTAATAGCAAAATAAACTGTTACTGCTTTATAGTATTTTTCTCAAGAAAAAGAGGTTTGGCAGGTAGTAATGTTTTTTTGTTTTGTTTTGTTTTGTTTAAGATAGACCGGTATTTCATGTTTCTCAGATTACTCCAGTCAGCTTCCTCAGGCCCCTCTGTAACAACAGAACTGTGAGAGACATGCCAAGCATAGAGGCAATGAGCCAAGCCTAAGGCAGCTTCTTCTGTGTTCTACTCTTTCAAGTGAGCCATTCTTCCAAAAGGCTCTTGTATTATAGCTGAGGGAGAAGCAGCAGGAAACTTCACTTTTTCTACTAAATGCATTAACCACTGCCAACTATAAAGTAACCATCAGTTAATAAATAACTGGCAGAATTTCTAAGTGTGAAATAATTCAAGCCAAAGTATATCAAACTGTCACACTAATTTAAAATAATAAACAATCCTAAGTTTATATGTTATGTACTGAATACATATTTTTAGTCTGATGTTCTATAGGCTTTCCTACCTAGAACAACATTTGACTTGAGATATTGCTTCCACTGGAAAAACAGGAGGCTATGAACTACGATATGCTGAATGGAGTTAAATCCCGTTGGTGGCTGGTCACGAGTGGTGTTCCCCAGGGTTCAGTATTTGGGCCAGTTCTTTTTAATCTCTTTATCAATGATCTGGATGAGGGAACCAAATGCACCCTTAGTAAGTTTGAGATGACACCAAGTTGGGTGGAAGTGTTGATCTGCTTGATGATACAAAGGCTCTAGTTAACTATTAAGGAAATATTATAGTAGAATGTAATGTCATTGTAAGCAAACCTGTTTCCAGAGAAAGGTTTGGCAGGACAGACTCATTCAGTCTGACATAATTCATCCATGGTTCTGACAAATTACTTTAAAGAACTCAATATCAGAAAAGGCAAAACCATACATAAATTCTGGGTTTTGTCGGTAAATAAAATAAAAAAACAGATCATCTCAAAAGTGTGAAAGTATTTCATGCATTTTATTTCCACATTTTCAAAGGAAAGAAGGTGTGGGTTTTTGAAAAGCCAATGTTTGGGCTCTTTTAAAACACTGTTATTTAAAAATCAATCTAAACTGACGAGTAAAAGGTTAAACTACATATTATTTTCTTTTTTCCAGACTACAGAAGTATTTACTGAGTGATTCATTCATTTTGATGTTTTTCTTTCAGTTTACCTGAAACTGGTGTTTCTTTCTCTGTCTAATGTTTTCATCTCAGATAACACTTGAAAGAAGACTCTGATCAGTCTCTCATTGCAATACTCAAGTTTCATCAAGATTTCATCTTGATATAGGAAATAATTTTTTTTACAGTGAGAACAACCATTCACTTGAACAACCTCCCCAGGAACTTGGTAGAGTCCCCATCACTGGAAGTTTTCAAGACATGATTGGATTGCTAGATAACCCTATCCAGGCTCCCTTTCTCATGAGAGGTTGTACCAGATGATCTTCAGGCATCTCTTCCAACCTGGGTTGCTGTATGGTTCTATGATTCTGTGATTCTGAGTTCAGAGGTGCTGTTCCTGGACTGGAGGATGGGATCTGACTCAGGGTCAACCACATTTTATGAGGCTGCTCTGTTAGACCTGATACCATATCTTCCTATTACTAACTATTCCAAATCATCTCCTAATAAAGCTCCCATTCCCAGAATGTTCTACATCATGTTGGCCAAAATATTGAGTATGTGCATTGGTTAGTTGGGGAATACGCAGTTCTCTTCATATTCTGAATTAAAATTAGCTTTAAACACTAAACTAATGAATATAAGAGTAACAACTTTCCTTCAATATTTTAAGTATTTTCTTACAAATCCCTGACCTGAAAAATGTGATTTTGAGTCACACTAACAAGGACAAATACATAGTTCTAATAATTAGCCACACAAGTTTCTTGAAAACTCTGAGGTATATAAATTATGGAGATTAGTAACTTCTCTCTTTGCAACAAACTCCAAAGAATTATTTTTTTTCTTTGCAATAGACATTCAGTTATACAAGAATTGCAGTATACTATTTATTTGTATTTTTTTAAAGAACTCTTGTGAAGTATACAGTATTCATTGATCGTTCATGATCACTGTGCTGTGTATTTATAAAAAACAAACAAACAAAAAAATAGAACAAACATACTTCCATAGAAATTCTCATATGTGGACCTCTATTGTAATTAATCTATCCAGACAAATCCACTGAAATAACACTAAGAACAGCATTGCATGATATATGTGACTTCCGAAACCTATGTTTTTTTTTACCTGAGCTTTATATTATAAAGCATTATATATTAAAAAGAATGTGAAAACCAGCAGACTATTTTATCATAGTTTGTATTCTTGCCTTAATCTGTATTCAGAGTAAGTCAACAGAAATCACTGGAACTATTCTGGATTTATATCCCTGTAAGATAAACCAAATTCACACCAAAATAACAGGTTAGTGCAGACTGTAGCAAACTGTTAAAAATAAATCTGCAGAAATACCATTAAATACTTTACCAAGCAAACAATCTGGATTTTCAACTAAATTCAAGCTATTTTGGATTATTTTTCAGTTTATTTAAAAACTGTAAGACTGATGTTTCTGAGCAGGGTGCTTTCTTTGTACTAATGATCTGTGTCATGTAACGCATTACATGCTTCTGAGACTAACAAATAGTTCAGATAATGCTACCTTCACCTAATGAAAATAATCTCGGTAAATGAGACATATGAGGTACTGAGGTAAATGTATATTGCAATGTCATGCAGTACGTTTCTGAAGCTTTGTTTGTGGTAAGTGTCATTTTTCCTACAATGCAGTCAAATTGTGTTTCTTTAGTAGATTTGTATCAAGTACTGTAAGCCGTTTGGGGGAGCCAGTGCCAGAAGCATTCTCCACATCCATTCCATCTTTCTGTAGTCTTGTTTTATCGTTACTTCACAGCCTCATCTGATATGTGATACCATTCCACCACCATTTCATCTGCTCATCTGTTGATTGCTTTCCTGACACTTTGCCCTCCAGTAATACTTGCTCTGATTGTCATCCAATCTTTTGCTAAAAGAGAAAAAGAGTTTCAGTTTTGTCTCTCACATGTGTCTATTGAATGCTTACTGCACACCAGCTGTTGAAGTATCTACCCACTAGCAGTTCCAAACATTGGCTGTTACTGAGGAATATGAAAATATATAAACATGATTACTTGGGCATAGTCTGTTTATCAGACATGTGAACTGTGGACCAAATAATATCTACATTTTTTTATAGACCTCTTTTTATATGGATCCTCTATTGAGTGGTTTTACAGCCAAGTCACAAATAAAGAAAGAAATAAATTAGAAGGTTGCATTTTTTGAATAATATAAGTTTTTCGTATTAGGTAAATATGATGAGCAAGCTCTGGTGTGTATTTATTTAAATTTGAAATTAATTTATTTTAAAGTGTTTGCATCACTTTTTCTTTCTGAAAGTATCAATTCTAATAAATACTTTTTAAAAAAGTTCAGGGAAATTAATTTCAGAGTAGTACATAGAATAATAAAAAAATGAAAATTTTCAAATGATCAGCATTTATGGTTTGTATACTTACATACTCACACAGCTAGGGAATAAAAACTCTGTGAATGACTAATCTGCCCATCCAAAACTAACAAACTCCTATAAACCCAGCAAATTTCACCTGTGCAAGTCTGAAGATGTAACATTAGAGACTACATTTCATCACAATAAACAACAGAACATTTTAAAATTGCACTGGGTATATTTTTGCTTCAGGACTAGTTAAAACCCTTTATCTAAGACTAGACAACTTTTATTACTGATAATAGCAAGTCAGAGAGTCTCTTCTCAGAAATCTGTCAACCAAAATAATCAGATAAAAAAGAATTAGCACAGAGGAAGCTGAGGTGAAACTTAAGTCTCCCAAATGTTGAATAAATGTGCTTGGAGACATTTGGAAACCTGATAAGGAAATTAAGTGCACATTGTGATTTAACCCCATCTAGCAATTAGGACCATGCAGCTGCTCAATCACCCTCCCCCACAGTGGGGTGGAGAAGAGGCTTGGAAAGGGAAGAAAAGCCCTCATGGTTTGAGATAAGAACAGTTTAATAGGACAGCAAAGGAAAAGGTAATATTAATAATGGAATATGCAAAGCAAGTGATACACAACGCAATTGCTTACCACCCACATCACTGATAACCCTTTGTTGTGGTTTAATCCGAGTTAGCAATAGAATCATGATAGCTACTCATTCACCCCCTTCCCTCCCCGCCCTCAACAGGAGAGAGAATCAAAAGAGAAGGGAAAAACTTGAATTGAGATAAACACAGTTTAATAAAATAACAAAATACTAATACACTACTAGTATACATATATATAAAAATACATAAAATAGAAATAGAAATAAAAGATACTCAAGGCAATTCCTCACGAACTCTGTCCACAACTGATCAGCCAGTCCCAGCAAGCCACACCTGGTCCTAAAACCAATCCCAGAGACAGAAAAAAAAGGAAAAAGGCAGAAAAGCCCAGAGGCCTCTGCAAAATGGTAAAAAGATGAACTAAACGTCCCGCACAGACCTCCCCTGGCTGCACCCCAGAGAGAGCAAGAGATAGTGGAAGAGCCAACCTGAAGGTCCCACTCTTATATCTGAAGCAGGACACTAATGGAATGGAATACTCTCGTTGATCCGTCTGGATGTCACTCAAGCTCTGTCCCATTTCTGCCCCGCTTCCTCAATGCCTCACACCTGTAAGCAGGGCTTGGATCTCAGACCAGAGCAATTAAAAACATTAACTCTGTGCTGGGGTGTTATCTGCTTGTTCTCAAACTAAGTCCAAATAATGAGCATGCTAGCTATGAAAAAGAAAGGTTTCTAACTGCATGAAGAAAATTAACTCATTTTCAGTCAAACCAGCACATCCATTCGTTCCTAAACAGCAGTATTTTCTCCCTGGCCAAGTTCAGTTTATATAGTGAGCATAATGTCCAGTTTATATACTGAGCATGACATCATATGCTAAGCAATATCCCTTTGGTCAGCTTGGGTCAGATGTCCTGGCTTTGCTCCCTCCCAGCTTCTTGTGCACCTGGTAGAGCATGAGAAGCCAAAAAGGTCCTTGACTACCTGGCAACAACAAAAACATCGGTGTATTATCAACATTCTTCTCATACTAAATCTGAAACACGGCTACCAGAAAGAAAACTAACTCTAACCCAGCCAAAGGCAGGACAGTGCAGCAGGTAAAATTTTGTTATGGAGTACTTACTAGCTCTGGTAACGAGATTGCAGTAGGTCATTTTTTTTCTATCTGTGGTAAAGAGAAAACCCATTATTCACATTTCAGGTCTTGCTCAGCAATAAATTATATTTAGTAAATTACATAAAATAATACACTAAATGCAAAATACATACAGTAGTTGCTTAATGTTCTACTCTTCTCCCACTAAGTGGGAAAAAATTATCTTTTAATTACAATGGTGTTCTAGTGGCAATTTAAGCCAGTTATGCCACCTATCCTAATGACCGAACTACAGACTGAAAACACGCAGATAATCCCAGGGCTGGAGGATTTCTCCAAAAGCGTGAAAAAAATCTGGGCCACATACACCATAGGTTCCTCACCAGTCTGAACCACTGGCTGTGGCAGGGTAGATATGAGCATTGTGCAGGCAGTGAGGGATATTTTTTGGCACTCCATTTACCATGCAGGAACATATTGCGGTGCTGGGATCACTGTCAAAATCTGCAACTGGATGAATTTCCCTTCTTTATTGACACATGTGGAGATTTACTATCTCTTGGCTTGGATTTCTTGTTGCAGTGCTCGCCAAGTACTTAAAAGGAAAGATCCATCCTACCTGTCCAGTACAGCTCAAGCTAGTTATGAAAACCGAATGAATAGAATAGCTACCCCATAGATTTTAATTTCAGTGAAAAAACAAAACAAAACAAAACAGATTGCCTTTCTCCTTTATAAACATGAAATGGTGACATTGTCAGCTCTCGCAAGCTGCCCATGTTTACTTTTCTGTACAGTTTCAGATAGAAATTGACATTTCAGTGTGCAATGTAATTAGAAGAACAAGCAGAAAAGTGAACTGTGAGCATCTTTCTCAAACAATAAGGCCAGTAATGGCAGATGTAGCTTAATAAATCACCATACTTTCAAGAAAATGCATATTGTGAGGACAATTAAGATAATGAAGATGTTGCAGAAATTAATGCAACAATTAATTCTTTCAGCATTCTGGAACGTTTGAGTGATAATCTACTTCCTGTGCAAACATAAAACTTTAACATTTTTTTAATTTTTTCCTTTACAGAACAACAGAAGTTATTGTTTCCAAATATCTTTTTTTTTAAAAAAAATCACTCCTAACTTGATGTGAAAAACCTCAATACTAGTAAATCAGTCTGAGTCACATCTTTTCATGCACTGTGTCATCACAGACATTTTATTATTTTGAAATACATTGTTTCAGAACAATCCGTGGGTAAATTGACTGCCTATGATAATTAGAACAATTAAGAGGTTTCCTACAAGATTTTTATGGAAAGTATTGTCTCTACTAAGCCTATTTCCACTAAGAAGTTGTTTAGTAGAATTTCTGTACTTTATATCTTTATCCAAAATTAACACTTTTATTTCAGGTCATAGTGTTCGTTAGTAACACTAATTGACGCTTATTTCCTTTTGCAGTTCTGTTCATGTCCTCATGATTCACTCTCCCAAGATGGGATTCCTATGACATGCTTCAGAAATTTTGTTCAAACAAGGATTTATAGCAGATGAGAGCAGGGATATAAGACACCCTAAATGGTATTTCTCAAAGCAGCCAAGTTAAAGTCAACCTGAGTGGAACACCTTCCTTATAGCCCCATCTTCTCTCAAAAAAATTAGGAAATAATTTGAAAAAAAAACACAACACGTTGTGGATTAGAAATATTTAAATGTCAATTCAATTCTGTGAACAGTTTATATTCCTAAGAGAAAATACAGAAAAAAGTAGAGCTTATCTACAGCTACTTCTATTTTTTCATGAAAACGAACTTCAGAAGCAGAAATAGAAGGGACTGTTACAAATGAAAGTAGACTTTAAAGTTCGTATTCCACTTAAGGGAAGAAATGAAATATAAAAATATCCTGGAAAAACTACTGAAAAGATGACTCCAGATAAAAGATCAAATATGTTCCATCAAGACCATGGAAATGCCTTCTTATCCTGTATTAAATTTTACTTAACCTGTGGAAAGATGAAGACAAGTGATTAGAACGTAGTGTGTGGCCTGGAGCACATTTGAGAACTATGTCTAAAATATTGAATAAATGTCTTCGTACATCTTACTTTATTTCTGAAGTGGTCCATAACCATCTACACATTATTGCTAGTATTTTATAGTTATCTCTAATGTATCATCAGTTTTATGAGAAATTGTCTTTAGAGAATAAATTTCACACAACTGCAATACATGTTAGCAATCAATTTGGTTTATATACTTCAGATTTCGTTCTCTCTGTGGCACAACTGCTTTATTTCACACTCACAGTGGCATAACACATTTCATACTGGACTCCTTCCTGAACACCACAGCTGTCAGTATTTAGAATTTAAAATAAAATTGTGTGCCAAGATTTTTTTCAAAACTCTCTAATTCAAATATGGAGATCTATTAAAAAAAAGTAAATCTCACAGAGAAGAAAAAAAATCCAAGCACAGGATTCTGAAGGTAGCACAACAGTTTGTTTTCCTTAGTTAAAATATTCTCTTTGCTTGCTTGGCAATAATGAGAACAATAATTTTTGAAGTGCCATATTATAGTCTTTATGATGAAACCTGCTGTATTTCTTCTCCAAATAGTTACATGCTGGAGACAGAGTGATAATAAACTACCTTTATAAATTATTTTTGAACTTATAATAAGTGTGAAAAGAAGTATGAACATCGTCCTCAAATAATCCTCTCTGTGAAATCGTGGGAAGTTTTATTATAGCTAACCTGTTTCATTCCATGAAAGTGCATTATCTGGTACTCCTCCCATGCAGCAGCTGTGTCCTCATCACATTACATGTCACCAGGAAGCAAACCCTCTTCCCCAGGACCTTGCACTATCTCCTACTCTCTCACCATAGTTCTAGCAGTAGATGAATTTACAGTGCCCAAGCTGTCTTCCAGTTGTGATTCATGCCACAAATACAGCTGAGGGAGATAAACAGAATGATGGGAAGGCATCTCCAGGGAGGGATTAGATGCCTGAATCTACAACTAAAAAAAGAGATTCGAGAGACCTTGTACAGTGGTGGTTTGTTTATTTGGCTCCATGGACGACGACATCTTTTGCAGGAGCACAAGTGACATTCTTAAAGAAACTTTAACTACAAAGTCCACAGTGTACTCTTTAGAGCAAATAATTATTTTTCTTGATGTATGTTTTTGACCTTTTCTTGTTCACTGCTTTTGAACCTTGTAATTGAATGATTGTCTTAACCTCTAGTCAAAACGTATGCTTTTCTTCCCTGCTATTCTGCATTATAGAAATCTAACAAAATGCACATCTTATAAACCATACTCTCGTGTTATTTGTTACAATGTTTAGAGCCAAAAAAAAAAGTACATTGATATAAAAAAGTAACAAAAGGAGAGCAAAGGCTATCTAAATATAATTTATTTATATAGTGTGAATTATTTATATGCATTTTTATAACCTAATGTGGTACATCCTATATAAAAATATTATTTTGTAAATTCAGAATATATCTATAAAATATCTGTCCAAATTTGTACTAATTCAGTCTTTATATTTGTCAACCAACCTATAGCGAATGATATAATTATTGTCTTACCAAATATACAGTTACTATATTACCAATACATACACCTCAGCCTGTTTCTACAATACAGGGGGTTTTATGCACTCTCAATGAGCAAGTTCGTTCGAAAGTTAGAGTGATATCAGCAGTACAAGGAAAGTTGCATACAGATAAAGGTAAGAATACCGCTGTCACCACTTTCCTTCCTACTTCACCATTTCTCCCCCCTTGCTCACATGAAACACCCAAGCGTGTGATTTGCCTGCAAAAGGAAAAACAATTATACAGAAAGATTATATGCCATGTGGGGGATGCAGAATACGCTCTTCGCGGCTAGGATCAATAAGGCTGAGGTCAAAAGGAGTAAGTATGACAGTCCTCACTACAGTCCTTCATACCATTAACTGTATGTTTCAAGCACAGATACCTTCCTGCAGGCTTCCACAGCTGAAATAGCTCATGTATGACAAGTCTTGATAATACACGTTAACTTTACACATTATAAATATGGGCATTATCTTTTCATTCTGAACTTTATTTAATTGCAGATCACTGGCTTTGCCTGTCAAACTGCAGAGGTGGGCTTAAGCTACCCCGGTTTGGTCTTTCATACGTGCATGTTTCAGCCTCATTTTAAAGTATTCGTGTTGAACAACGTACCTTCTCTGAACCTTCATTAAGTTTTCCATAGTCTTTTAAAATAATGGACATGGAATAGGTCTAATCCTTGCAATACATGGTTTTAAGATATCCTCCTGAACGTCCAATATAAACTCTTCTGTTTGACACAGTTTCAAAATGTATTACATGATAAATAATTGAGAACAGTATGTGAAACAGGGACATCAGCAATAAGCAAATTCCATTTTGAATCTGTAGAGAGTCTAGCCATGAAAACAAGTTCTCTTGTAACCACTCAAGATACCATAGATATTTATTAACCATCAACTGCCTGTAGTGGAAATGCTACCTTCATCCTTCTTTTATCATGTGCTGTCATTTATATTGTTTGACTCCGCCACATTTTGATTATGATTCTCAAAACGTGAAACACGTCAAAACTTCAAAATTGCATGAAGTTTTTGTTGAACTGAGATGCAGATGGAAGCAAGCAAGCAATATCTATATCAATATGACAATAAATTGTTGTCTCTCAGAGACAATCCCACTGGGCTCAAATTCATAACCTTTACTCACAGTGATTAATTATACAGATTTAATTTCACAAGAGGCTCACTAACAGAAACAGGAATGCAATCACTGCTCTATGTAAGATTTGCTGAAACAAGCAGAATACTAGTATTCTAAACATACAATCTCAGTTCATATGCTTGAACTTTACTTGTAGCCATTTTCTAAATCTTACTTGCATACTGACTATTTGTCTCATTCACTTTGAGAATTATGTATGCTGCTTAAATTCACTTAAAGCTGTGCAATCATTGTAAGATGATGAAGCAGAAGGAAACACACGTGTGACCGTAATATTTATAATAGATTTTCCACACGTCTTTTATTGAAACAGCACAGGTTTAATTATGCATGCAAGGTCTCCAAGTTATAGATGACTTAATTAAGAGACCTTTGGCTTTAATTCATTGTATCAATAATAATCAATATTCAATAATATCACCAGTTTGCAACATTTTATAACAGAACGGTTATTAAGGTAATTACAAAATAAGTTGCATTTTGTTTGGGTTTTGTTTGTTTGTTTGTTTGGGTGTTTTGTTTTGTTTTGTTTTGTTTTGTTTAAACGGTAAGTTCTTATGAGACTTGTACCCAAACAGTCTGTAATGAGCTGGGTTTACCAAGAAGAACTTAGGAACATCAGCCAAGCACGAAGAGAAGGAATCAGGAAAGACAAACCTTAGCTGTAGTTGAATTTGGCAGTGGAAGGGATAAGAAGGGAAGAAAAAGAAGAGGAAGAAGAGAAGGAGAAGGAGAAGGAGAAGGAGAAGGAGAAGGAGAAGGAGAAGGAGAAGGAGAAGAAGAAATAATGCAAAGGCAAATAACAAAAAGAGAGAGAAGTGATACAGGTGACAGATAATTGCTCACCACCAACCGACAAGTGCCAAGCTTGTCCCCAACAGCGCGCTCCAACTAGCTTTTTCCCTAGTTTATATGCTGAGCATGAAATCATATGGTAGGAAATATCCCTTTGACCAGTCAGGGTCAGCTGTCCTGGCTGTGTCTGCTCTCAACTTTTTGTGCATTCCCAGCCTTCTTGCTGGTGGAGTGATGTGAGAAACACGAGAAGCCTTAGCTCTGTGCCAGCACTGCTCAGCAGTAACTAAAGCATCCCTGTGTTAGCAACAGTGTTTCCAGCACAAATCCAAAACACAGCCTCACATTAGCTAGTACGAATAAAATTGACTATATCCCAGCCAAAACCAGCACACAGACTAAGAAAAGTGTATTCCTACATAGGCAACTTTATAACAAAGGAACAAAAAACATTTTTGCTAGCTTCTTTGTTTTTATCCATATGTCTGTCCCCAGGTCTCACAGGTCTCTTGAGCATCAAAGCGTAGTCTGACATAGGGAAACACAACCCCCAGTAGAAGCAGAATGAAATAGGGACTACTTAAGCAAACTGGACATCTGCAGTTCCATAACACCAGCTGGATGTTTAGAAAGGCTGTGAGGCCTTCATAGAATCATAGAATGTCCTGACTTGTAAAGGAACCACAATGATCATCAAGTCCAAATTCTGTTCCTGTATAGGAAAATACCAAAATCCACACCATGTGTTTCAGGGCATTGCCCAATCAATTCTCAAATATTGTCAAGCTTAGGGCCATGACTACCTCCCTGCGGAGCCTGCTCCCAGTGCTTCATCACCATCTGGGTGAAGACCCTTTTCCTAATGTCCAACCTAAACCTGCCCTGGCACATCTTCCTGTCGTTCCCTCAGGTTCTATCATTTATCTCCAGAGAGAAGAGCTCAGTGCCTGCACCTCTTCCTCCCCTTGTGAAGAATCTGTAGACTGCGATGATGTCTCCCCTCAGTCTCCTCTTCTCCACGCTGAACAAACCCAGTGACTTTAGCTGCTTCACATACAGCTTCCCCTCCAAACCCTTCAGCAACTTTGTGGTCCTCCTTTGGACCTTTCTATACTGTGGCACCCAGTACTGCACAGTGCTCCAGGTGAGGCTGCACCAGTGCAGAGTAGAGCACGACAATCACCTCCCTCACCTGGCTGGCAGAGTTGTGCTTGATGCACCCAGGACACTAACTGACTATCTTCATGGATCAGAAGAGAGCAGTGACCATTCTTTTACTTTAGCAAGGTCTTTGACACAGGCGATGCTTGATCATGTATGTAGATAACACTTCAAATAAGCTTTTTTGGTCCACATGGGAAGACTGCAAACCTAGAGAGACTTGGATTTCTACATTGTCTCTGCCAAGAGAAGAAATACATGAAGAAATATTACATGGTTTCAGTATTAATTAGGAAAAACAATGAATTTGATTTAGAATAATAAACACAAAATCAATTCCTCGGGTGATTCAACAGCAAATTTCCCTTAAAAATGAGTGAAACAACAAATTTGTTAAAACCAGTTAGACTACACAGTGATTTATGATAAATTTTTTCCTCCCCAAAAGAATTAAAGGTCCCTAATTTCAGATCCTCCCCATCCTCCTCCCCAAACCCACCATTTTTTTCTGCAGATATGAGTATTGCTTTCTCCATACCAATACATATTTTTTTTTTCCTTTCCTTTAAAAATGTGATGTGCTAAAGTTATAAGCTGATACTTCTATGTCTAACATCCGCAGTTACTGGTCACAGTCCATTTTACACCAGTGTAACTTAAATATTTTGTTGTTGTTGTTTACAGTTCAAAAATGAAAATGTAAGTTGATTTGCAGGGTTTGAGAAATTATTTGTGTAGTATTTTCTGACTACTATAATCAAAATTGAAGAACCTATACTCTGTGAACAGTGATCTAAGATCCCATTTATAAGCCCAAATAACGTGCAATAGAATACTGGACAACTGATCAAGAAACTGAGACACTGGTAACTAAATTATATAAAATGTGAAAGATTCATGATTGAACTGTTGAGGTTAGATTTCCTAAGTACTGTAAATATCAGAGAATTCAGACTACTTTGATGTAAGTTCATAAATTCAGCTTACAAATATGGAGTCATTTGGAAAAGATAAATAAAAACACCATGAATAAAGCATTTGTCTCCTAAGAAACATGGTTTTCCCATTTCATATTTTAATCAAGAATGCACTCCAAGACACAAAGAAATATAGCACACAACTCAAACCAAATATATGTTAATATAAGCCATTTTCCATTTGCACCAGGAAATTAAAAATATTTTTCCCAAAGTTACAAGCACTGAACATCAGCTTTGTTTTCTGGTACAACATGTGGAAATCAGAAGCCAGATCATACCTGTTACCCATTTCCTACAACAAGTAATGATTCAAAGCAATTCTGACTAGCAAACCTGACTAGCCTCTAATTAATTTATAGATGTTGTTAATAGCTGTCATTTTCCATTGACTGAAATATTAAAGAAAGGTTCTTTATGTAGTAGTAAAATAAAGAATACCACACTATTTCAGGATGTAACACAGTGACTTCAGGTTTAGGGAAAAGGCCTAGAATATGAGGAAGTCTACGGTTGTATTTACCAAAACTGAGCAATTGTGCCTGAGCACCATTGTCATTAGGATACTGGTTCCTTATTTTTCCTGCCGTTTGCACTTGTTCCTCTGGAAGTTCACTCTGTGAAGCAAATGCTGTTGCTTCCTGTGTGCTGGAATAGAGAGGCTCATCACTGAAGCAGAATCTTGACATGCTCCTGTAACACAAAGAATAATTAAAGATTACTGACATTTTCAAGTATAGCTGAAAAGTATGAAAATTTTGCTGAAAGTTCTGTCATGGGTCTGAGTCTTTAGGGGTCTGGGTCTTTAGGAGCTGGCATTAAAATTCAGTGGGTCATCACACTGACTTGTTTACAAATGTAGCTTGACTTCTGTCTTGCAGAAAACTGTGAGAATGGATATTCCATTTTTCCACCTGCATCTGCATCTGGCCACAGGGACTTACTTTGCAATAGAGAAATGTGAATTACTTCAGTCTCTAACACTTTTGGTTAATTCCTTGTTTAATGCATTAGCCACAACTTCTCAAATCCCAAAACAGAAGAAAAACATAAAATGGGAAACAAAATAGAATTGTCCCTTTAAATGTTAGTTTGCTTTCTATGTTACATGTACCTCAAGGTAAATTTCTTCTTCTTTGTGCTTGATCTATTTTGACAGCAACAACTTTCAGCAATGGATGTGCAGACTGAGGCTTTGAGCAGCACAGTGCCACACAGTGCAAACTTTTTTTTTTAAGCAGAACTCTGCACTGATCTAAGTAAGCTGGTCTGTGTAAAATGTTGGCATATCTTGTATATAGTATGATTTGAATACATTTTCCAGCATGTTTGCAGTCATTCTCAGCACAAATCCATAAGGACACCTTAAGAACAGCTAACAAAATAATTTGGATTTTCGTATTTTGTATCAGTGTTATGTTTTACGGCATTGGACTCTATATTGCCTCATTTTTAGAAAGAAAATTAACATTAGAAAACTGTCAGTTTTTTAAGCTTGTTTTCTCTGGATTAAGGATATGTTGGTTGATCTTTTTCAGATATTTCTTCAGTGGAAATGTTAAAAAATTATACTGCTGTAATGTACCACGGTGTTTTGTTTTGTTTGTTTGTTTGTTTTTCCTTTTTGAGATATTCTATATATCTAAAACTACTTTTTTCTTTGGCAGTTCTCCATCAACACAGACTTCTTATGCCGTTCCCTGTTATTCTAAAAGACAAATAACAAACTGCAAGCCCAAGGTTAAATGAAAACAATTTATAATGAGCTATCATATTTATTTAATTAAGTCATAGTTATAATCCTATCTAGCATAATATTAGTATTTTATTATGTCTAATAGAACGTGAAAACTTCTGCATTATCAGTGAGAACTCCTTTATACAGTTCATGTATAAAAATGTTTTCATTTCAAAGTTACTTAAGTATGGTGCTTGAATTGACTAAGGTTACACCGTCAGTAATAAAATTGCAACATGCTTTTAATGACAGGATTTTAATATCTTTACAAAAATTAATTGGATATTGCAGTTTGTTTGCTGCAGTTATTGCTGGCATATGTTTACTTGTACAGAAACCACACAAATACTGGCATATTACTTTTGCTGGTTTGTTTGGAAAATATTTGGTCATTTCTGATGGCATTTCTCTGAGAGTAATAGACCCTGCAGCTGTTTCCTCTTAAGTTAAATACCAAATATTTACATTCTTTGACTCTCTCAAACCAATATTATGACATACTCATTTACAAAATCAATTTCAAGTTATACACAGAATAAAAAATATGAAACTTGCTCAGTCAAGGCTGCCTTCAAGCATTTGATAGGGGCACTCATGTGATCATTGATTACAAAGCAAGATTCAGAAGATATTTCAGATTGACTGCTCTTCCAGAGCTGTCAAATCCTTCCCGTGTTACATACCTAACAAAGGACTTAAGCTTCCTTCAGCTATGACAAAAGACGATGCTCAATATCATGTAAAAATACGAGCATGGTTTCTACAGTACAAGGTGTTTCAAAAAGATAGACCTAATTTCAAAGCAGTATTTTTCATGATGGCAACATGTTACAATTGCAGAAAAATTTATGAACAGTTTATTGAGTTACCTTTACTAATAATTTGAAACTCTATGCACTGCCCTTTCAAGTGGTAAGATTTCCATTCATGGGCAGTTCACGGTTGCAGAGATATAGTGATTTCAAATTGGGTCCACATTTTTGAAACACCCTGTATATTTGACATCCATTAAAACATAATGCATAGGCATGCTACAATTTTAACTCTCTTCTGTAATGAAAAATAAACACTAAGCCAATGAATTCTTTCACCAGGATATGCATATCATTGTGGAAAAATTCCAGATTACTAATTAGAGGAGACAGAGCTTTACTTTGAATTTGATTGTAACAATACATTATTTTGCTTTTTCAAGATATTTCGTACGCATGCGAAGTTAACCAGTACAGTTGTATTTCTCGCTGATGAACACACTAAGACGGACATGTTAATCAAGTATGGTATGTAACAGGTCATTTTCCTCTGTGCAGCTTGATAGAAGCAACATTGTAATCAGCTGCATAAACATATAATTACACTCTATCATCTGCAGTTGTAGGAACTTTCTTACATCTCTGTGTCAACATAGCTGAATATCAGTTTTAAACTACTGCTAACAACAACAACAAAAAAGTACTCTTTTAAACATAACCAGAGTTCTGCTTTAAATATAACATTCTCTTTTTGACCAGAAAATAAAACCAAATGTTTTTAAAGGTGCCTGTGTTGTAGCTTTTATTTTAATTAAAGACTTACGTTTAAATAAAGTAAATAACCATGTCAAACTATATTCCGAATCTGGCAATGCTGAGATGCTGAGAAAATATAAGGGCCTTTCACTAATTAGAGGTTAAAGATAGTGATGGTATCCCTGAGATATTAAATAAAAACTACAAGATGTAATAATAAAAAGAGGAAAAAAATAAATGTTTTCATAAATCCTTTATCTTAAAAATCATTTAGCTCAATTAACTTTTAACTCACCTCAAATATTTTTCTCTGGTAGGAAAACAAATTTAGAGGATTTTAAATGAAGTGTATTGGAATAAATATGTGTAGTATTTCAATGGCAACAGCACCAGTCTTGAAAATAAAGTTACAAACTGCAGATGTAACAATCTGACTCTATTAAAAATTATTCTAGACAACGACTGAATGTGAGATTTACACTTTTCAAATTATTAGCTGTTTAAATACAGGCACTGACACTTCATTCTTTGGTAGAATCTCTAAGAATAATGACTGCTATAAAAATTGTACAAAATTTGTACAAAATTGTACAAAATGCCATGTCACTTCCTTCTCATTACAGCAAAAAAGCCTCATTACCAGTGATGCATGGAAAGACCCACTTTTTCAATCATACCCAACTCCTATGCCTGAAAAACATTTAGGAGTACTTTTGTGATTACAGATTCCTCTCTACTAGCTGCTCTTATCTGCATGGGTCTGCCAAATGTGTGACCACTGAAGCATGCAGTAGAAAAGATCCACATAAATCTCGTACATAGAATGGCAAGTTAAAAAAATAGTGCTCTAGCAGATATACATTTGAACCATAGCCACATCCTAAGGAAATATCTTTTAGATTATAGATATTCGTATCTTCCTATTTCTTTGTCACTTTTTTCTGCAACAGAAAAGACAATACCTTTTTCCAAAGAGTCAGTCTGCTGCAATATAAACAGTTCTCAAGTGAGAGTCATGTTCTGTTCCCTGGACATATGAACTATGTTTTTATTTATCTATCTCTCTCTCTTCAAGCTTAATTTTGAACTATCACAAATGGCCTCTAATACAAACGACACAAAAGGCCATGGTATAGTTATTTATGTCTCCATTAGTGGTTACATAGGTTTAAAAATTTTTCTGATGAAACATTTTCTTCATGAAATATACTTTTTTGTATAAAAGGACTGTCATCTGCTCTCACTTTTCTCCTGTGATATACATAGTTGCGTGGCAACAGAGATGCTACTCCCCTTTGCTATGCTTGGTATTCTATTTAAAAATTATTTCAGGCCAAAAATTAACTGAAACACCAGCCTGCTGTCACAGACATTAGATATTGTTGTGAAATAATGCTATCTTGTTCCTATTGTATTTTCCTATTATCTTCGCTGCTATGCAACTAAGCACACAGCGACAACACATAACACAACAACTCTATAAACTTCTTAATTTTAAGATACTCTTCCTTCTAGGAACAGCCAGACTACCGATCTAAATCCCAGACTAATAAAAAAAAAAAAGTTAATTCTGTCTACTTTTGTGGAAACAAGGGATTAACAGACCCTTGCTTTAGTGCCACAGAAAATATTTTCCTACGCATCTGAAAGCACAGAGCAGTGCAACTCGTTAACAGATCATGTTCTGTTATACTCTGTAGCACACAGTCAGAAAAAATTTATGTTCTTTAAACCAGAAACTATTCCCTGTACTCTGTTAGGTATCCAAGAACGTCTTAGCACTTCTTAGTCAACAGTAGTAACATGACTTACTCCCTTCTGCAGACTATGAAAATTTCCTTGCTCACAGTACTTTTCTTCAGTAAGGAAGATCTCTGTAGGTAGTGTCATGGTGCAGAGTGGGTGAATAATTAATCAAAAGATTGGAAAGAAGAGAATGAAGAAAATTATTTATTTTCTCAGTAGAGGGGGATGCCAGTAACATCTGACAGAGATCTCTGAGGGAACCTGTGTAATTCAACATGTTCTCAAAAGGGGCGAATAATAAAGTGTCAAGATTCGCTAGTGATATTAAGCTACTAAAGGTAAATGAGGACCAATAAAAGAACTACAGGAGTACTTTCTAATACTGGCTGATGATATTAATTGCAAATAAATGTAAAATGCTATACATTGGATGGGGAAATAGATGCTAATGTTACATGTTAAGTTATAGGCTCCCAACTGACTGCTCAGATGAAAACTTCAAACTATAATAGACAGGTAAAAAATATTGGCTCACTACTCAACAACTGTCAAAAAAAATCAGTTTAGAGCTAGAAACTACTGAGAAACAAGAAGGAAACAAGGGGATTTATGCCACACTATGAATCCATGGTTCAGTAGCATCCTGATTACAGTGTGAAGTTATGGGTACTGATCCCCCCCATCCAAAAAAGCATTTGGAGGAATCTCTAAAGATGTGCAGAGAAAGGATGACAAGAGTGACTTGAAATGGCTTGTGTGCACTGAACAGTGGAAATGGAGGAACAGATGAATAAGGGAGATAAGAGAGAGGCCTTAACGGTCACGAAGAACAGCAAAAAAAGTAGAAATACATTTTTAAGTGTCTCTTCCAAAACATGAGTTAGGTGATGTCAGATGAAACCAGAGGATGGTGGTTACAGACAAAAGGGGTTTTTGTCTTCACATGATAGATAAGAAATCTGGAAAACAGCAACAGGGCACTGAGGAAAATAAATACTTGTAAGGATTGCAAGATTAATTTGATTTTTCCTCCAAGGTTTTGTCCACTGAGGGCTACTAAACACAAGCAAAGATACTCTGGCATATATCTGTCAAGGTTTAAAGTAAGGCAGCAATAAACCATGGCAGATGCTCCCTGTTACCCTCTTATCTCCTGCCACCCCTTTCCTTTAGATCAGAAAGACGATAAGGAAGAAAATAGTGAAGGGAGACGTGGACTTCAAGTTGGAAGGTTTAAAGGGTTTACTAATGCTACTAATAAATGGAGAATATATGCAAAATATACAAAAACCAATCTTGAGTGCTCGATGTGGAGTTGGCGTCACTCCAGCAGCGGCGGAGCTGGGCAGGCGGAGCTGGGCAGGCAGAGCTGGCATGGCTCTGGCAGGTGCAGCTCAGGCCCCTGGAAGTCATAGGGACTTCACGGCAAACTGGAAACTGGATGCAGGGATTGCAGGGCCTGAGGCCTATAGATCACAGGCAGACAGACAGGGTCCTCTCTAGATGCTGGCCACGGTCGAAGAGAGCTTGACCCTCATGATCATCCTCTTATATAGGGGGTATGACGATTATGGGATGGAATACTCAGGTTGGTCAGTTCTAGTCACCTGTTCTATCCACCCCTCCTCAAACATCCCCCTCTCACAATGGAACGTGGGAAAACTTATCAGTCTTTCTTGGCTACCATAGTAATAAATCTAAACATGAGCTTCTTCAGCATTCTGTTGTTCTTCTTATCAGCACCAAATACAGCAGCCGAGGAAAATACGCAGGCAAAAACTCAGAAAAGTACAGCCACCTACAAGAACTTAGCTGAAAGGAAAAATCACTGAAAGAGAACTGGTCTTGTTTTTGACAAAACCGGGACAATATCGTACATGCTTACTCTGTCCCTATATTCTTGCCTAGATATGTGCTTTTGGCATAGTTGCTGGGCAAAATACACTCAACTTGAAGAAAAGTAATTTAATTTATTGACAGTTAAATATAGGGCTGGATGATGAGAAGCAAAAGCAAAGCTAAAACCCCTTCTCTCCCCTTCTTCCCAGACTCAACCTCACCCCTTCACTCTCAACTCCCCTACTTTCAACCCCACCTGGAGGAGCACATGGAGGGCTACATTTAGCCCATAACAACTCCTCTCTGTCATTCCTTCATCCTCATACTTCCCCCTGCTCCAGCCTGGATCCGTCCCACAGCCTGCAGTTTTTTATGAACCACTCCAGCATGGGTCCTCTCCATGGGCTACAGTCCTTCAGGAAAGGTCTGGTACAGCATGGGTCCCCCACAGGGCCACAGTTCTTTCAAGTCTTTCAAATGTTTCAAACCTATCTTTCAAACATAAACTGGATAAGACTATGCTTTCTTCTTGGACAGGTGATCACATAAATTGCAAAACCAAGTCCAGAGAAAGAAGGCATTCTTGTCCTGCCCACATTCCCCTTTTTGTGAAGACAACTGCTTAGGCAGCCAATATAACTAATAAGGTTACCCAAACACATTCAGAAAGTACTTCAACCAGGCCCTAGAAGAGAAGTCAGAAAAATTTACTTACAAAAACAAAACCCATGAGATTTTATTTTTCCCTCAGCCATGGGTTCTGAGATGCTTACAGATTTCTCTTTTTTTAATGTTACTGAAAACTTAAATCTCATGTAACTATATGTAGATACGGTTTGAAACTCAGTTTAAAAGACAGAATCAGCTATAAGACTCAATCATAATACTGAAATAACATTAACTACAAATATTGCCAATTTCAGGATAAAGGGCCTAAAATGTACTATTTTTTGTTCTGGCTTTCTCAGAACAATGGGGATGAAATCAGAAACACTTCCTAATCTAGTTAGGAGAAGTAAAGAAATGTGTATATGAACAGACAACCCTCTGATATTAATTATGTATCATTTAAAAAATGTTAACTCAGTTCACAGTACAAATACAAATCTGGAAGTCCCATAGAGATTTTCAGTCACTTGCAATAGTATTCTCTAGAGTACATTCTCACTAATGTTACAGAAATAGAATGAAGATGGGCAGGACAAAAACATGTTTACTAAAAAGTGTCTTGGCAGAGCCATGATGATTTCAGCAGGTTGTCAGGCAACTACAGTCCCAAGCACTATAGATACTATTTCGAAGTTATAGGGTGAGAGTTGCCTTTTCTGCACCATTATCTTCGTGTCCTCACAGTTACATTCACAAGCAATGTCTTGGGCCTCCTCTTCACCTTCTTAATTCCTATGCACCATGCATGAGATGTGTGGAGAACTGGGAAAGTCAAAACACAGCTGACACAATATAATATTTTCTCCCTTGTAACCCCACAGAGGCTTCCACAGCCATACGGGACCTTACTAGTGCTATGCACAAGGTCCATACTTGATCCTGGTAAAACTGACTTGGATGTGAGGTGCATGCTTCCATGCTGCAGAACTCTTTACCCACCTTTTAAATACTCATAGACCATCAGTCGTTCATCTGGGATTTGACTGAGCAGCCGCACATTTTTCCATCAGCTAGATGAGTAATCCCTTGACTGGGTCCTGACCTGAAATCTGAGGCAAATCTGTTTGTTCACTCATCTGAAGTTGATTAATTTCATTATTGATCGCTGCATCTTGTTTACCATAGCTACAATGTCACAGGTTAATTCTACTTGCTGTGGTCTTGACACCATATCTCCTGAATTATTGACTTTTGTTCACGCTACTCTTTTATTCTGTTTATTCACAGTAATAAATCTTCAATTTATTTACAGATAAACAACACAACACTGCTTAAGTGACTTGATATCACTCCAAGGGAAAAAGCCTGCAACTACGTTGAACCTTCACCGCAAAGTAATGGTGCTTTCTAGTATCCTTAGTACTCCATTTGCTTCAAAAGTTACAGTCTGTTCTGTGAACAGTTAATTTTCCTGTTACTTTCAGGACTCTTGTAATAGAAAAGCCTAGCTAAATTCTACGAAGTTCTCCAAAAAAACCGAACCTTATCAATAACTTCTGTTCTGTCTGAGTGTTTCCTGAGATTCGTGAGGACCTCATGGTTAGAATCTCTCTGCTCTATATCTAACCTATCATAAAGGTTCTTATACTCATGACTCATGTTACTGAAGCAGGCAAACATACTTCTTGGAACTGATATCTCCAAGATAAGACAATCCTGCACTAAACAAAGTTGAATTCTGCACTTCTGTAAATAGTTATTTTTATTTCAGTTAAAATTCTTATGAATGAGGAAAAAGAAAAATTAATATTTGCATGAGAAAAATGATAAAATAAAAAATTCAGAGGACCATGGGAACCTCCCCCCAATCACTAACTAATGTCATTTAGCAGTGGAACAACTGTTTCATATTGGATCATCCAGTGCTTTGTTAGGCCACAAAACTAGCTAGTCCTTATTTTAAAATTGTTCCTGAAGCAATACATATAGGCAATCAAATTGGTACAAGATACTACAGATGATATACACAAGAATGATGCATTTATGGCCTGAACATCATTGCATTTAAATGTCATTTTAATTTGTTTAGGTTAAGAAAAGTCAGAGATCTGTGCATATAAATTAAAAGAAAATTATATAAAGACTTCTGATTTACATTGTCATGTCAGCTCAAGAATCATTACCATGAGCAGATAAACATCCTCTGTTGACAGCTCTGAAATGCTTATGTACAAATGTGTGCTATTAGAAAGAACCACAGTAATGTAGATTTTCTTTGGACACAGTAACAAGCTGCAATCTTGCAACAGTTTACATCTGAAATATTCCACCTAACACGCTGATTTGATGGACTGTCAGGAAAAGTCACTGCTGGAAGTGTATTTAAAGGCACATTGAAAAGCAATTTCAAGCAGAATATTGCTTTTAAAATTTTAGGAATTTAAGTGGCACTCTTTTTTTATTAAACATTTACATACTAGTAAAAGATTTCACATGCAATTGAAACAGAAGCATAGAGTCCATCTTGAAATTAAGGTTCATCTTATTGGCCTAAAAGAGTTAAAGGTCAGAAAAGTGAGAAGATTCCTGAAAAGCGTACAGTACAATCATTTAAGAATGAAGTAAGATTTATTTGAGCCCTCCACCTGCTTCTCACAGGTCTTCTCCCAGCAGTGAGACACAAGAGCCCAGAGCTGGGCTGGATCACAGCTGGCCTGGAGCACAGCTGGTCAAACTAAGGGCCTCCTTTGGGGTCCTGATAAGGAAGAAGGAAATATGGGTTTAATATATTCACAGCCTCTTCATGCTGAGAATAGCACTTTTCTCTTTTGCAAGAGCTTTACCCCCAGTTTTCCTATTGGAAAAGCTGGATATGAAAACAATCACTTTCAAAAGCATGGAATTTTTTGAGGATGAACTAGAAAGGATTAAAGACAACAGCTCAGCATATGGAGTTTTGGAAACAGTTTTTTAAGGTTTTGTATGATTATTTAAAAATCTGATCATACTTAGAGTGGGACTGAGTTGAAGCTGGCTGAAAAGAGAAGTCAGAGAGTCGTAGTCAATGGGGCAGGGTCCAGCTGGAGGCCGGTAACTAGTGGAGTGCCTCAAGGATCGGTACTGGGGCCAATATTATTCAATATATTCATTAACGATTTAAATGGGGGAATTGAGTGTACTATCAGCAAGTTTGCTGATGACACTAAACTGGGAGGAGTGGCTGACACGCCAGAGGGCTGTGCTGCCATCCAGAGAGACCTGGACAGGCTGGAGAGTTGGGCAGGGAACAATTTGATGAAATATAACAAGGGAAAGTGTAGGGTCCTGCATCTGGGCAGGAACAACCCCAGGTTCCAGTATAGGTTGGGGAATGACCTGTTAGAAAGCAGTGTAGGGGAAAGGGACCTGGGGGTCCTGGTGGACAGCAGGATGACCATGAGCCAGCACTGTGCTCATGCGGCCAAGAAGGCCAATGGCATCCTGGGGTGTATTAGAAGGGGGGTGGTTAGTAGATCGAGAGAGGTCCTCCTTCCCCTCTACTCTGCCCTGGTGAGACCACATCTGGAATATTGTGTCCAGTTCTGGGCCCCTCAGTTCAAGAAGGACAGGGAACTGCTGGAGAGAGTCCAGCGTAGGGCAACTAAGATGATTAAGGGAGTGGAGCATCTCCCTTACGAGGAAAGGCTGAGGGAGCTGGGTCTCTTTAGTTTGGAGAAGAGGAGACTGAGGGGTGACCTTATTAGTGTTTATAAATATGTAAAGGGTGAGTGTCACGAGGATGGAGCCAGGCTCTTCTCGGTGGCAAACAATGATAGGACAAGGGGTAATGGGTTCAAGCTGGAACACAAGAGGTTCCGCTTAAATTTGAGAAGAAACTTCTTCTCAGTGAGGGTGACGGAACACTGGAACAGGCTGCCCAGGGAGGTTGTGGAGTCTCCTTCTCTGGAGACATTCAAAACCCGCCTGGACGCCTTCCTGTGTAACCTCACCTAGGTGTCCTGCTTCGGCAGGGGGATTGGACTAGATGATCTTTTGAGGTCCCTTCCAATCCCTAACATTCTGTGATTCTGTGATTCTGTGAAAAGAAAATGACCAGTGTGAGAGGAAAACTAAAAGTTACACTACTGTGTAAGTGATATGAGGTAAATAATTAAAGACACTGATTTTCTTTGAGAAGTTTTCTTAAAGAAATGAAATACCTTTCAACACACTATCATTTTTTTCTGATTTAGAGGTGAAACAGAAAGTATTATTTATATAGCAATTCAACAAGCACCATTCAGGTCATTGGCAGACCAGATAGTAGGATGACAGTTCTTCAAGCTTCTATTTTACCTGCCATATTATAAATCAATCCAGGTATCTCAGATGAATAATCTCTATAAATGTTTGTTTGACTATATTTGTGTACTTAAATGGGAGTGTACTTTCACTCATTTTTCAAATACAGTACTCCATGACAGAAGTAATTTTCTGAAGGTGTATTTTGTCTCTAGAAAATTAATCTACTTGGTTACATGAAAGTTACGAACTTCAATTCTACTGTGTTAATCCAGCACTAGATGATTTCATTAGGTACTCCAAGGAAGCAGTACATAGTATTTAAAAAAGAAATATACACCATTCTAACATTTTACATCCTTTCATTATCCTATTTGTTCAAAACATTTAGTTATGAGATGCTTATGTCACCTGCCTGCTAGAGCTGTCATTTACTTCATTTTAAGGAGAGGCTTCAAATTCTGTGTTCCCTTTTTTAGAGTACAGAACTTGGTACAAACTCTTATCTTCTCAAATACCTTGAAATCCATTTAACAGTGCATCTGAACCTCTCAGCAGATTTCAGAAAGCAATTTTAGCTATTGGAATCAGAAAGTTAATGGTGTGGAGGAGTGTGGAACATTGTAGCTGTAAACATACGAATCTTCTGCAGAGGTTTAAGCTGCTATATGTTATTATTCCCTAGACAAAATTTTAGAAGAACAGAACAAAACCCAAATGCATCCTAAAGCACACTGATGGCAATGTTAATAATTTAAGACAAAGAAGGGTAACAACTGGAAGAAACAGGGTTAGTATCCACAACATCCAACTTTTGGCATCTTGTTTAGGTAGCTGGTGTTTCCATGTTGGTTTTGTCAAGCTCCTGAGGAAAATACCAACCCTTCTTGTCCCTGTTTGGCCTGTCCTGAGGCCTCACCCCACCCCTGCCCATGGCCCAGAACCCCATTTCAGCTTAGCCCTGGGTGTATAGACTCTGTCTGAGCTACCTGTTGGGGCACTGAGGAGGGCAGCAGCTCCCTGGGGAGTCCTAGGGTGGATGATGGCTAGACCTGGCAGCCAAGGCCTATCCCATCTCCCCAGCCACAAACAGGGCAGCTGAGGAGCATTGGGTCATCCTCAGCCCTAGGCGTCAGGCACCTCCCTGGAGACAAGGACAAGCTTAGGCTGGGCTGGGACTTGGGCCCATGGGTGGGTCCGTCTCGGCAGAGCCATGGCCAGGCAGGGAAGGGCTGTGGGAAGCTGGAGACCAGCCCTGCTGTGGCATCACTGGGGCAGGGATTGAAGGCGCTGTGGGACTGACATGGAGTCCTGGGCCATGCGCAGGGTGGGGACAGCCCTGAGGGCTGGGCAGGGACAGTAAGAGCTGGTGGTGCCCTCAGGGCTATGACACATTGCATTACGAGCTGAGAAAGATGCTTCTCCAGAAGCAATTCAGAGCAGCAGCCCATTTTAGGGGTTCAAAATCCCCTTTGCAGTCACCTCCTCCTTCAGGGAGTAGAGAAGGTTACTACAGAAGTTACTGTCTAAATTATGATGCAGTGAGGTGCTGAGGATAATGCCTACTATTGTCTCCACGCATGATTTTCTCCACACTCGGTCTATAGTTCAGTAAATCTAAATTTGCTATCACTAGCAGAAAGTCTAAGGCTCTGTACTGCACTGACAACTCAGGGATCAGAATCTGTCTGTCCATAATGCTTTGGTATGTGTTAGTGTTCTTGTAACTGGACTGATAAAACTTCTGGCTGTATTTTTATTATTGTAATATTTTAATTTTCTAACAGCAAATTGCTGGCTTTCCATGTCAAGTGGGTTCCAGTTTTGTCCATAACAAGATTCTGAGTTTAACAAATGTAATTGGCTTTCTTCAGACCTCTTGTTTTTAAATCTAATATAAACACCTTATCAAATCTGAACATAAGTGAATGCAAAGGCTGAGATCCAGTCAGCGTAACCGGTTACCTAAATGAAATCAGCTTTTAGACACCCCACATGGTAGCTGTCTTAAAGTAACTGTCTAAATACTTATATAGCCGAGATTAGTGCTTTTGTTAGAATTCAAAACAAAACAAAATTTTTAGGCCACCTATACAGGTTTCACAAGTCTCCCAATGCAATAAAATTATCATTCACTGGAGCTGTATTTCCTGAACAAAAGTTATTCAGTCAGCTAAGATACTGAAAAACTGATGATTTTTCCAAGGTCTATAATTTATAATTCAGTGCAAGAATTTCACTGCAATTCCTCTATGTTCAAGCTAAGGTATAAAAACATAAATATTTCAGGAGTAAGCAATTAAAACCTTCAGCACCTTCCTCCCTCACTTGATAATTTACTTTTGTAAGATAGAAGCACTCAACAGTTGGTCAGCCCTAGAGTGACATCTACAGTTCAGAAAAACAAGCAAGAAAAACACAAGTTATACCCACTCACCCTTCCTGAACTAGGAAACAAGAGTGTACTAATGATGAACTGATGTACGAATATGTGATACAAAAAAGGAATGTGTTTGACTGCAAAGCACACTGGCCAGACAGCAACAGGAATAACTCAACCCACCTGTCAGTTCAACTCTTCTGACAGTAGTTTTCCACCTCTACTTTTCTGTAACAAGGAAAAAAAAATATAAAAAATTTAATCCTGGAATAGAAAAGGAACATCAGTTGAGTGCAGCTGAGAAATAATCAGATGCGAGGGAAAGTGAGGGAAAGAAGTCAACCAACGAAGCAATAGAAGATAGAGAACAGAACCATGAATTTCAACATCGGACAACAAAGTCCTATTTTTTTCTTCTAAATATATTAAACTACTAAGATGATATTTTGTGGGATAGATGTATTTTCAATTCATCAAAGTAAACGAAACCAGTAAATTCAAAAGTTAGTAGATATTCCTAAATGAGGGAAGAACTTAATGTTGGCTTTAATGCACAGATAAAGAAAATAATTCCGCCCTATTGATCAGGTCAATGGCACCATGCAAATACCGATTGATTTATTTTATCTGATGGTATTTCTGGAACTACACACATGACACTTTGACCTTGAAGATTTCATTAGCAGAGTAAAACTTAGGCATATGCAATGGATATTATTGCTGAAAGTCAGAAGAGCTAGAAAGGTCATTAGAATGGTAATTAGAAGATAAGAAATTCTGGTTGCAGGATGATTCATGATCTGTTTAGACACAATGATCAATGAAAACTAATTTGGAAAATTTGAGTCTATTGTAGGTCAGAAAACTTTTAAATATGATTCTGAAATTATGTAGATTTCTTGCTAATGTCAGGTTGTGAGCAGTTAATGTGATACTTCACATTAACTTTACACCAGACTGGTAATCTCTTTACATGGGATTAGAACAGCTGTAGGAAAAAAGGCCAGTACCTATCAAAATACTTCTGTAAAAAATATATATAAAAATTAAATTTTCCCTTTAAAAGTTCATTTTGCTTGCTTTTTATGGTTTTAATGTTTTTAATTGTACTAAAAACATAAAATACTAACAATATGGTATGTGCACAACAATTCGTAAGAGTATGGTAAGAAAGAACTGATTTTAAAAGGCATCAGAAAAGATAGAACAGGGGAAGTACCACAATAAATAACACATTTGCACTAGACATACTGTCCTTGTCAGAAAAGAACAGAGGGTTTAGAAAGATTTAAACTTTGTGAACATGACAGGTTTATTTTTAGTGAACGCAAGCCAAAGATAAAGCCAGTCTGACTGAAGGTGAAATGAAAAAAAAAAAAAAAGCATAACTACTTTGTGTCATTTTAACAACTTGGCCAACAAATGTGTGTATGTCCTATCATTCAGAGTAGATACAGAGCTTACTCATTAACAAGTGCTCTAGCACAAAATAGGTAGGCTGCAACAATTGTTATCTAAAACGAAACAAACAAACAAAAAATCTGTATGGAAGATAGTATTTCTATGTTTTGCAATAGTCATGGAGCATATCAATATGTTAAGTGATCCCACCATCATGGACAAAAGACTTCAGCATAACTCCCCCTCTCCACTCTACCGTATATACCCAGAGTTCAGGAGCTGATCATTGATTATTATTAACATTAAAAGAGACCAAATTCACAGTAAAACTTTTTTTTTTTTTTACCCAAATGCATTTAATATTTTGTAATAAAAAAAATAAATTAAAAAAAAAAAAAAGATTGTAAAATCAATGAGACCTGGGAACATTATTGGACTCTTTGAGAGACTAAAATTTTCCATGCCATTTGAGGTATGATCCTTTACATGTTTTTCTTCATGGATGCAACTCTTCTTTCCACTCATATATAGCATATTATTTCATACAATGCTTTGGTGGAACAAGAGAGCTGCTTGTTGAACCTCTGTCCTTTCTCTGATGAGTTGCTCCGAGGTGGAGAATTCTTTTCTGAGAGTAGTTTTGCATCCGTTCCTATATTCTGGGCAATTAAAAGATGGTTCTTACCTCATAGTTACCCATCTGAAAGGAATAGGCCCTAGCATTTATCACTAAGTAAGTGGGGTTATCACTTTGTAGCATGGGGAAAAATAGGAGGAATTACAGGTCTGTGTGTAGTTGCAGGGCTACAATCTGTTTGGGATCACAGAAATAATAGTGAGACAGTTCACCCATTTGGAGTTCTGTAATGAGTAGATACAACCTCTATAGACAGGATGGACTGAGATAGCAGGGCCAGGGAGTTTCCCTTTGTGTGACAGACATGGATGATGAGCCAGTCAAGAACTTACAGGTTAATCATAAAGGGCAGACCAGTGTGGGTAATGTTGTGGTGGGTGTGTGCTACAGATTGCCTGAATAAGAAGCAATAGTATATGAAGCCTGTTCAATTTCTTCACAGAAACTGAAAAAAACTCACATTTGCAGCTTCTGGACCTCATGAGAAACTTGAAGAAGCACCCTGATATCAGATGAAGGGACTACTCAGAGCACAAGCAATCCAAGAGATTTCTGAAGTGCATTCATGATAAGTTCCTGACAAAAGTGATCAAATACCTGATGAGAAGAGGCACTCAGCTGGACCTGATACTTACAAACAAGGAAGGACTTGCCAGAGAGCAAAGAATGGGGATGGCATTAGATGAAATGACCATGAAATAGTGGAACTCAGGATCCTTAGAGGAGGAAACAAGGCAAAAAATGCACAGTAACAGACCTGGAATTCAGTAGAGCAGAATTTGACCTCTTCAGGGATCTTCTTGGAAGAATCCTATTGGATGCAATCCTAGAGCGAAGAGACTTCTGGAAGAGTTGATTGACTCATAAGGATCAGCTCATTCAAGCTCAAGAACAGTACAACCCAATGACTAGGACATCAAACAAATATGTTGGAAGGCCTGCATGGCTGAACAAAGAGGTCCTGTCAGAACTTGAACATCAAAAGCAAACATTCAAGAAGTGAAAGAAGAGTCATGTGATCCAGGAGAAATACAAAGATACTGTGAGAACATGCAGTGTTAAGAAAGCCAAAGCCCACCTGGAGTGCAATGTGGTCAGGGATGTGAAGGGCAACAAGAAGGGTGTCTTCAGGCACGTCAGCAACAAAAGGAAGAGTAGGTAAAATGTGAGTGTGCTACTGAATGGGACAGGCGACAAAAGAGCTGGTGACAAAAGACATGGCAAAGACCAAGGTACTCAATGTTGTCTTTACTTTGGTCTTTACTGGTCATATTTTCCTTCAAGAATCTGAAACTGCTGAGACCAGTGGGAAGTCTGGAGCAAGAAAGTCTTAGTGGAGGAGAATCCAGCTAGGAAACATTCAAACAAATGGGACATGCAGAAGCCCATAGAACCTGACAGGATGCATCCATAAGTGCTAATGGAGGTGGCCAATGGAGGTGCCACTGAAAGGCCACTCTTGCTTATCTTTGAAAGCTCATGGCAATCAGGGAAAGCTCCTGAGGATTGGGAGAAAGCAAATGCCACTGTTGTCTTCAAGAAGGGCAAGAAGGAGGATCAAGCCGACTACAGGAGAGACAGTCTTAGCTGGATCCCTGGAGAGGTGAAGGAACAAATAATCCTGGAAGCCACCTCTAAACATTTTAAAGACAGAAATTGTGGAGCAGTCAGTATGGATTTATGAATTGGGAATCATGCTTAAGCAATCTGATAGCCTTTTAGAACGAAAGGACCAGCCCAGCAGATAAGAGGAGAGCAGAAAATGTTGTTTATCTTGACTTTAGAAAGACGTTTGACAATCTCTCATAACATCTTCATAGACAAACTGATGAAGTATGGGCTAGATAAAAGGACAGTGAGGTGGACTGAAAATTTGCTGAACCACTAGACTCTAGATGGTGTGATTAGTGGCATGAAATTCAGCTAGAGGGCAGTCACTAGTGCAGAAAGCAGTTTTGCAGGGAAGGATATGGCAGCCATGGTGGATAAAATGTTCAATATGAGTCACCAATGTGTTATTGGCCAGCAAAGAAGGCCGACTCCAACCTGGGCTGCATTAGGAAGAGCATTACCAGCAATTCAAGTGAGATGATCTCTAGTACTGGTGGTGCTGCATCTCGAGTGTTGTATCCCTGTCTGAGCTCCCAGGTATAAAAAAGGTATGGACTTAGTGGAGCAATCCAGCACAAGACCACAAAGGTGATTAAGGAATTGGAGCACCTGTCATACAAGGAGAGACTGAGACAGTAGGGACTATTTAGCCTGGAGAAGGGAAGGCTCAGGGTGATCTTGTGAATGTGTATAAATACTGTGTGGGAATGAGCAAAGAAGATGGAGTCAGACTCTTCTCAGTGGTGCCCACTGGGAGGCCAAGAGGCAACAGGTACAAATTGAATTATAGAACATTCTATTTAAACATAAGAAAAAGCCTTTTAACTGTGAGGATGATGGAAGACTGTAGCAGGTTTCTCAGAGAGCTTATGGAGTCTCCATCTTTGAAGATATTCAAAACCTGACTGGATACAGTGCTGAACAACCTGCTCTGGTTGATTCTGTTTTCAGCAGAGACCCCTTCCAACCTGAACTATTCTATGATTGTATGATACAAATTAGTTGCATTGGGCAGGGTAATGTTTTAGTCACATGAATGACTTCCAGCAAGTTTTATCTACATCTAAGGGTAGCTTCAGGAAGGGTACATGAAAAATATTCTATCCAATAACCAAGTAAACCATATGTGTCTTCCAACAATTGTACTTTTAGAGGAACTTAATTTTTATGTTTTTCAGAGTACATAGATGTATTAAATGACTATTCAAACTATTTTTTTTAATACAGTAGGGCTTCATATTTTCAGAAGAGTGGTGAACACATATAACATTTATTTTAATTGGATCTGTTTGAAACAGATCTAAGAAGATATTTTTCTGATGTGTTGCTTGGTACTATTCGTGCAAGACGCAGAGTCCCTGAGGTAAATGAAAGGTATTTGAGAGAAGCTGAAATCCAGTTTACATAGCTAAATGTTTGGAAATGGTATCTCCCTATGAAAATGCACAGAGTTGTGCATTTCTGATAACCTGAGAAATTTTTCATGTCTCTGTAGAGGAAATTGAGTTACATAGGTATCACCGAATTTAACATGAAATCATATCGGATGGGGACAGTCATACATTTCAGTGAAAAAAATAGCTACTGGTCAAAATCTGCAGAGAAAACACACAGGAAAACATGTAATGGAAGGTGTATGGCATAAAATAGTGCCTGCGTTTCTTTGGACGGATCTGATTGGTTTTGTTGTGGGGTGTTGCAGCTCGACCTATTTTTTTTTAAATTACAGTTATGATTTGTCTTCAAAACTATCAAAACACATACTCATGACAATCAAAAGTATCTTTCAGACAGAATAAAATTAAATAAAAACATTAGTAGGATTGTGTAGTTAACAAAAACCTAATTGCTAACTGTATTTTACCTGTACAAACGGGTGTTTTTTTTCCTAAATGTAGTTAGGTAACTGTATGAAATCTCAGATTCCATTGTATTGTGAAAATATGTCAGTTTTGCAGCAGTTTTAACTCATTTGGTTTGCTTATTTTTAATGTGACAATGTCACAAATAATCATTTGCCTTGGAGGATTAATGATCATTAGCACTATAATTATATATTTCAATAACAGATATTCTAATGACACTGCTAAGAATACATTTGCTTCTCTTGTGTTCTGTATGAAGTATTTTTCAAACCTCAGAAAAAAATAGAGTTTTGGTTTTGTTTTTATTGTTTTTGTTTTTCCACTGATAAGATGCAGTACGTAACCTTTCTTAAGCCAGGAGAGACTCTGAATTATATAGCAGGCTGTCCATAGATGTTTTTTGAATTAGCCATATCAAGCACTAAGCAGCAAAAAAATCGTTTGTCCAAAAGATACACAGTCATACCAAAGATTACAATTGTGTTCACAGATAAATCATGATAAAATAGAATTCCACAGAAAATTGTTGAACAGTATTTTTATGGAAGGTGTCCCTTATTTCTATGTCTCAATATATGAATGACTAGAAGAAAAGCATGAACACCAGCCAAAAGTTGAATAGTTTGTGTTCCTACAAGAACACAGATGAAGTGTCAAAGCTTTACACCAACTTTGGTTGGGTCTTGTATGGTAAAGTAAATGTTAAAAACCTGTAAACATATCTTGCCTGGTCAGCTTGATAGATTTCTACTATGAAAACAATCACTGAATGAGGTGAAAGCAGTAGGTGTTCATTATCTATATTTTTAGCAAGGCATTCGACAGTCTCCAGTTGCTATTGGAGGGTGCTTACAGAACGTGCCTACCTTTTTCAAGCCATCTTGTTCTCAGGTAGGTGCCCCACAGTAGTTCCATCACTCCTCACTCTCCATGCGGTTAATCAAACTCATGCTAGCAGGATGAGGGAAGTTAATTTTACCACTTGTCAGACTACAGCAGGAGGATTAAGTCCACTTTAGTACTCACCACACCAACAAGGACATTAGCAAGTTCCAGCAAATGCCCAGAAGGCTCAGGTGAGCAAACAGACAAAGCATAGGATATTAGAGGAAAGGCTGACATAGCTGCCTTGGGTCATTCTGGAGAAGAAAAGCCAATGGGACCACATCCTGTTCTCTTCAACTGCTTTTCAGCATCCTCAAGAGAGAATACAGCTATGTTCTTCTCACAGCTTCACAGGGAAGTCACAAGAAGCAAGAAAAATGCTCAGGTGACATCTGTAACCAACGGACCAGCTGGGCATACTGGTACATGAGACAGGTGACATAGTTACAAAAGAGAGAGAAAAGTTGAAGAGCCACAAAGGTTTATTTTCCCTCAGCTGTTGCTGGAAAGATCCACTCTTGGGCTGCCCAGGTGCCTGCATCTGGTAGCAGAGATGAGGGTGGGAGAAAGGGCAGAGGAAAGCATGAGTTTCCTCCCGTGAAAGGAGGATCAACTCAAAGACCGCAAGGTGTCTTGATAGCAGAGCGATACCTATGTTGTTAAGACTGAAATACGTGCATCCCTTTCTAATGAGGTATGCTTAATGCAGCTATGCTGCAAACATTAATTTTCAAGGACACGACATGGTAAATCATGTTCACCATAAACACATAATTTGAAAGATTGTAACAAATGTTAACTAGCAAAGCAGTAATTTCTTTGGCTGCCCTCTAAAGGGTAAATCTAAGCATTTTTCTATGTATGATCCAAGCTGTTTTTCCCCAATTTTTTTAAGTTCACACTGAGTACTGATCTTATTTGTACTAATATGGCAAGTCTCCTGAGCATAGTACAGACGAAATACGATAGGTAGAAGTTCCACTTTAAGTTCAAGTTATATTTCAATATGACATTAAGTACACTTAAATACACTAAAACCAAGCTGTAAGCAATTTAAATCAGCTGCCTTAGTCGTAGCAGTCCATCCCAAACCAACTTCAGCATTCATTGAGACCAATCAGCTGAATATTTGCCCTGCTTCTTATTTGTATCAAACAGTATTGCTGCCAGAAAAAAAAAAAACAGCACCCAGTTGCCTCATGCATGTGGAGCAGAGGAATTGTAGCACAGTCTTATTGATAAAGAATTCCCCATGGCCTGTGATTCTCCATTAACAGCGCACATCTCCAGCAGCACTGATTTTTACAAAGCACGATATGCTTTTGCATGTTATTCTGCATGTGTTATGCCAGTAATACATAAAGTCAAGCTAAGTCTTCATTTGATTCAAAACAACTTCTATTGAGAGATATATAAACTTTGCCCATGCAAAGACTTACACTCTTAGCAAAAAACAGAAGCAGGAGTGTTATTTCCACATGTGGGTGTCTTCCTGCAAAATCTAGGCCTTTGGCTAGTCATTGTACAGAAAGGCCACAAGATGGTAGTCTTTCCTTGAAAATAATATGCTGACTCTTGTTTTTCTAAATAAGGGTTTGCCTGTCTCTTGCGTGACATCAGGGCTTTTCATCTCTCAACCTATTTCTCTGAAACAGCTTCTCATGTACAAGGAAAATTAAAGCACGGATTTAAAATCTCAACCCAGTTTTCATCATGGGAACGTATATTCATAGGGAAATTAAGAAACTTCATATATGAGTAGCAACTTTAAGAAATTCAGAAAACTAGTGCAGGTTGCAAATAGAACTTGTATTTTAGTTGGGTAGCACTCTTTCCTTACAGGAAATTCATTATTGTGATTTGGCTCTAGGTCTGAATGTTTCTTGTGATAAGAATAACTAGCACAGAATCACGGAATCACAGAATGCTAGGGATTGGAAGGGACCTCAAAAGATCGCCTAAGCAGCCCCCCTGCTGGAGCAGGAACACCTAGATAAGGCTGCACAGGAAAGCATCCGACTATGATGGATTATCCATAGCAATCAACTACTTCAGCTTCCATAGTACTAAACACATACCGAGCAACAGCAATTTTAAGAATCCAGGACAAGCTTACAGCATCTTGATACAATGAAGCAACTAATTGCAGAATTCTGGTACCTGTTTTCCAGTTCTGCAACTTATTCTACCAGTTGTTATTTCAAACTAGATTGAGTAGCTAATATCCTCCTCACATGTTTCAACCTCTAGGTGATTCATTTTTATCCATGGAAAGGTGGGGTTTTAAATACATTATTTGACTTAAATATTTAAAGTTAATCTCTAGGTCCAGCAATTCCTATATCTGTATCCTAAACTAGCCCCCTAAAGTTAGGTGTACAGCCCAACATGTTCTGGGGGGCAGAAACAAGCAAACATCCATGAGATTTGGATTTCTGTCATGGCTCCTAATTCCCCAAAGCTTAGCTACCTCTCTGAGGTATTTTTGTTCATTCTAAGCTAACAGCGCTAAGTAAAGTTTCTTTGCCAAAAGTGGTAGAACACTCTGTGATGAACAGTTATGCCAAACATATGGTGAAAGAATTAATAGTTTTCTCCTAGAAATCTTGTGATACCCTATTTCATTGAGACACAGACAGCTGAGTCATAAGGCACACAGTTTTTCTTGACAAATCTTGTTTTGTAACTCATGTGGACTTTGGCAACAATTTTGCACATGCTCTGTTTTAATCTCTTTTTATCGTGATCTAGTTTTGGTCCTATCTATACTAGTCATTGATGGCCTTGTTCAAAAATAACATCTTTCAATTGCCTTAAGTTAAAGTTTTTCATGTATTTAGGTTTTGGCAGTAATAATCACCACGACTATTGCCAGATCTATTTTTCAAAATGGCAAGGTTTGGGTACTTAGAATAAAAGGTTTTGAACACTTTCAAGTATTGCTGAAGAAAACATGGTTTAGGTTTCAGGGGATAAATAAGAGAAATTTTGTGTTGTTGGTGTTCTACACCTAGCTTATGACATCAGAAATGTTAGCTATTCTGTCACAATGAGACAATATAGTTAGAAAGCAGTTACAACTCCGTGGTCTCCAAGAGCTAGTATTCATAGAATCATAGAACTATAGAAAAGTTTGGGTTGGAAGGGACCTTTAAAAGTCCTCTAGTTCAACCACCTGCAATGAGCAGGGACGTCTTCAACTAGATCAGGTTGCTCAGAGCCCCATCCAGCCCGGCCTTGAATGTTTCCAGGGTTGGGGGATCTACCACTTCACTGGGCAACCTGGGCTAGTGTTTCACCACCCTCATTGTAAAAAAATTCTTCCTTGTGTTTAGCCTGAATCTCCACTCTTTTAGTTTGAAACAGTTACCACTTGTCCAGTCCACCACTTCTAGTAAAGAAAAGACAATTTTCTCAGTGCAATGAGCTATGAAGGAATCAAAGGCTTAGAAAGGTAACTCAGCTTTGAGGAATTAGGAGACTGAAGTAGTAAGCTGTAGGATAGAGCACTAGAATTTATTCTCATATCAGTTTGGTAAATTTAACACAAATATTGTATCCTTACTGAGTTTTTGTGGTGTTGGTTTGTTGTTGGCAGTGATGGCTTTTTGTGCATGTTTTTAATTGTTTTGTGTTTTTTTGTTGTTTTGCTTTGTTTATATTGTTGTTCTTTTTTTCATTTTTTTATTCTTTCCCATCTGCTAAAAAAAAAATAAATCTGCTTTTCAGTAGGTAATATGTTCCAGAAGCATATTACTGGAAATTCACTGTGCAGCTCTCTGGAGGTACATTGCCATCAATAGTTTGAGATCTATAAATTACACCAAGTGATTATGGAATAACTTCACACAAAAGTGTAGAAAAATAAGGCTATAACTAATTCCTGTAGGAATAGATATATTACCTGTGAATCATTATTATTTCCCTCCTGGGAAATTAGACTTAATGTGTCTTCTTTAAGAAAAACATAGTAAACACCATAAATAGCAAAAAGGAGTGTGGCTTTGCAGGGCTTCTATCCTCCTTTAAACCAGGAAAGCAAATGAGATGGCTTTTTTGTACTAGATATGTCTACAGCAGCAAATAATATGGCACAATAGTAATTAATTAGTAGATCAAAGCATTTAGTGCTGAGACTTTAACATGTTAACTGCATGAGGTATGAAGGTTTTCACTTTCAACAAGATTTAGTCTGGCAGACCATAAGCAAAATTGTTCAAAGCTGCCTGAAGGACCAGCTTTTGCATGGGACACTGACATCTCCACCAGAATCTGAAATGCATTTGGTGCCCACCTGGGAATTGTAGTTTAGATTCCTTGGAAAGAAATCCAGTTTATACATCCCAAGGTTGCAGCTGTTCATAGGCATCTCCACTAAGAAAAAAAATCGAAATTTTCTACAAAACCCATCATTTTAACCTGTGCTTTTGTGCAACCTTGAACTTAAAGTAGAAAAATAAATCTGTAGAGAATGAATTGCTTTTAAAATTAAAAAAAATTGTTTATGAAGAGTACTTTTGTATAAAACTATTTTATCAATGGTATAGTGTTCCACACCAGATCATAAATATGATGTACAGATACCTTCCCACACAGACACACCCACTTATTTGGGTTAGAAATCCTCTAGTAACACCTAGGTGACTGGCTTAACTAAGAAAAACTAGTTTTAAGAAGATAGGTCCATGAACCGTGTGCATTACAGATTTCCTTGCCCAATTTAGAAATAAGCCTAATAATTACTCTACTTGAATGACTTTTTTCCCCTATGTTTTCCCTCAAAGTTACCCATAATTGGCAGAAGAATAATTTTGGGATGGGAGAAAAAAAATTAAAAAAATATTTTTAAGCTTCTGTTTGAAAATAGTTTTATGTAAAAAACCTTAACACTGTTTTACTAGTAAAAGCTAAAAATCATTCTAGAATTCAGTCATATGCATCTTCAATGACTTCAGAACAAACGTGAAGCTAATGATTGTTACTCATTGATTTCAAATAAGAAGCTGACCCCATAGTTCTGTTTCCTAATGTAATCATGTTCTTGTCACTGACTAGTCCATCCTTCCCTCCTCTGCTGCTACACCTTTTCTTTTACATATTAGATGGTTCTTGCCTCAATGGACTATAAACTTTTCATAATGCGGTCTTATTGTATCTGATTGACAGAAAAGTGGACCTAATCTTTCTTCAGAAGCTCTGGATTAAATAGCTATAAGAATATTAAAAAGCAGAAGAGGCACATCAATACACTACAAAAAAAAAAAAAAAAAAAAAAAGAGCTGTTTTGCCTGTTTCATAGCTTTATGAGAAGACAGCTAAACCTGCCTGCAAGAGTGAGGACACTTTGCTGTTTTATGTTAAGGCTCCACCTATACTGACAGACCAAAGCTAATCATCATTAACTTATTAAAGCAACATTAAGCAACATACAACATTCCAGTATTTGTTTTCTGTCAACTTTAAGTAGAGCAAAGTGACCACCCCTGTATTGCCAGATCAGGGAGCCAAGAGTTTGATCTCAGCTGAGACTCTCACTGTGTAAGTGTACTATGACAGCTTATAGCATCAGAATTAAAGTGCATGCATGAGTGTACACAACAGAGGTCACAGAAATGCTCTGTTGCTTCGCTTGACTGTGGTCTAGACAATAGTAGCATCTGTTCTCTGGCATGTAATTTACTTTTCAAAGTAAATCTTTTCTCTTTTACTATTAATGTTATGATTTTTTCTTGCTTGCTTATTATGCCTTAGTAGTTCAACTAATAGAAGTAACATGTGCTGTTAAATTGTTACATTCAGCATGGGGAATGTTAGATTGCATGTGGCAACACTTCTTTTACATACAACAGTCACTAACAAACAACTTTTGCAAGCAAACTCATCAAATCAGAGAGACAAGAAAACTGAATCTCTGATAGCATGAGTCACACAATATATAGGTATTTGAGTTACATCAGCAAAAAGAACAGTTCAACATCTCAAAAAGGTTGATAAATATGCAATAGGGAAGACAAAGAATTCTTTTAATGTCTGTATTTTGATGCAAGTTTAACATTTTCTGCTGTCAAATTGCAATGTATCGCGTTAAACAGAGTTTAGCCACTACCTGAGCTTAAAAGCAGTAAGCTGCTTCAGAAGCTGGTCTCTAATTTTTTTCTACCTTATTTCACTGAACTATTAATTTCATTATATGATTTATATGCCTATGAGATTAGCACATTCTTTGGGATTTGATGGCAGCCTAAGATATTTTTTTTTATTGATTTAATCAATTGCCTGAAATTATTCAAGTATTAAGACCAATACAGACAAAAAGTCTTCATACTCAGGTGCAATCAAAACTGCTATAGGTACATAAATTTAAACAGAAAAACAGTATTCCTTTAGACATATTCTGTACCTTAGTCTTATTTTCTTACTTGGTCAGCTGGAGAATCCAGAAGAACTTGACAGTATGTATGCATTCCCCCTCAATGAAATTGTTGAGAATCCGTGTAATATATGTTTGCACATCTACTAAGTAAAACAACTTCTACGTGTAGGTCTGAAGCCATAGTGAAACATCTTGGTGACCACAAAGTTATTGCAAAGAGCTGACATTCATTTTTAACTGCTTTCCAGTTCTATCGCATTTGATATTTTCTTGCTCTGAGAATTCTTTTCTTGTGAAAAGCACTTTATATATGAAGCTGTATTTTGCTTCTAATAATAATAGTGTCTCTGAAGATAATGTTTCTGATTCTAATGTTGTAGTAACAGCAGTCACTTCACAACTGTCACCAACTCATTTCATTGACAAGAAAAAGATTAATTTCTCAAACGTGATGATGATTCAGTGGAGAAGAAGTACACTTTACAACTCTTTACAATTAAATTATGCCAGAATATCTTACTACAGCCATCCTCAACCTTCGACTCATGGGAAACAACATTAAGCAAATATGACAGTGAAGGCAGTGCAATCTTGTTCTCTCTGTTTAACTTCACCACAACAGTGGTGGCCTTTCTGGGCACGCAATCAGGAAAGTATTTCATTAGCAATACACTGTATGGAACTCATACTCTATTGTCCATCAATTCAGGGTCTTATAAAGCTAATTCAGACTGTAAACTCATCAGAAGAAAAGCTAGATTTTGACATGCCTGTCAAAAGCAGCCATTATATGGTCAGTACAAATAGCAATCAAGAGTATTGTGAAGCTTGGTTTAATTAATTTCATATTTATTTGTTTCTTCAGCTTGTTTTGACATCTGTATCCTGTTAGTCTCCTTTCAGTTGGATAACTCACTCACTGTGGGTAATTGCCTACCTTGTAATTTGCTGTTGTGCTCCCAAATGGAACTGAACTTAGAAAGCAATCATATGGTTCGGTCCTAATTTGCTTTATGCGTTGTTTCTCTCATCTGATTTTCCCCCTTCCCTACAAAAAGATAAATAGCAAAATTTTAATAAGTTTCAGCCAATATTTATTACTTGTTGGGCTCACACTAGAAAGCACTCAACTAACACATGCAGCCAGATGTCCGACAATTTGAAGTCAAAAGATCAATTAAGCAGAAGCTACACTTTGGTTTTGATCACTGCCTCCTGTCTTAGAGAAGCAGAGACAGTGCAAATGCTCCTATAAATGTGGTAGTTAAGCAAAAATTTTCATAGTCTGGAGTTTTCCTAAACTGGCATGTATTACAGAAAAACCAAATGAGCTATTTTATCCGTTTGTAATGTTGCAAACCCAGAGTAGTTGTTCTGAAGCTGATTGAATTACTTGGTGTTCATCATCAAGCCTAATCACAAACCTTTCACATCCTCTTTCTGACAGCAAAAATCAGCATCATAAAAAATCAGAAAAATCAACAATGCAGTTAAGCTGTTCAACACAGAATGTTTCAAGACTTATTTGTATTTTGCTATATTTGTATTTGCTGACTTTACGTAGGGAGTGTCTATTCATGTATGGGCCTCTGCCTTGTTCTCATAACTGGAGACAAAAAGTAAAAATGCAGTAGATTAACCAGTATTCCAGATCTCAGAAAAAACTGAGACATGGAAATCTTAACGCTGCTGAGCCTGTGTTGTTCGTTAAACTATAAAGAAAACTGAATATATGTGGCTTATAGTACAGTGGTTATTATACTCAGACTTTTGTTATGATGAAGTTGAGAGAAATACTGAGAATCACTGAAAAATATCCCCAATCTGGACTAAACCCCTGGCAACACAACGTAACAGCAGCTCCACAATTAAAACTGGAAAGTCAGTGCATAACATGTAATTTGTCTCCTATAGTTGAGAAATTTCTAAAACAGTGCTCTTTGAGGCATAAGCCACCACAAAGAATATAGAATTACAGGAAACCATAGGTTGGAAAGGATGTCTGGAAGTCATCCAGCCTGATTTCTGGCTTCAAGCAAGAGCAGCTTCAAGGTCAGATCAAGTTGCTTATGTATCATGATGCTTTGTGTCCTTCCACAGTGTACCACTGAGAAAAGTCTGATTCAGCCTTCTTCATGATCCTTCATAAGGTATTTGAAGACAGCAAACAGGAGTCTCCTTAGCGTCTTCTTCTCCAGGCTAAGCAAATCCAGTTCCCTCAGCCCCTATAACCAGGAGGTAGGCAGAAATCCCCGCTTTCTCTGAGCTCTGAATCTGATCGTAGGCAGAAAACCTTGCCTTTGAAGTGTTATAGTATCCAACACCTGTCTCTGTGTTAACCTGGCTGAATGTCATTTAAGGTTTGTACACAGATCATGCTTATCATCTGTATATAGTTTGCTAATTCAAGGTGACTGGGTCTTCCTTCAGCTTCCAACGAAAGTTTCATCCTGGAGCTCACAGGCTTTTCTATCAAAATTAGTATTATTATTTCTTAGTATAGAGAAATATCAGTTCTAATCAGTTATCTTACTAACAAGTCCTAAATCAACTGAATCAAGAAAATAACTGCCAAGATGCTAACTAAAAAGAGATCTTCAAGCTTTAAAAATGTAATTTCTGAGGTGACATTTAATGTTGTACAAACAGCTGACCTTGAAGGGAACACAGACCAGAAACTTCACAAGGCAGACATCAAAGCCAGATTTTTATAATCTGAGAACTATTATAATTAGGTTATTCCCTATTACAACCTTGATGAAGTGATCCCAACTTTCATCACAAACTCTGTCCCTGATCCCAGTGCAGTGAGTTAAACACTAAGCATTTGTACAACCAGGTGTTCCAAAGACAAAATCCAAGGAGCTCATTAATATAGGACAATGGGTGCCTAAGGCATCTAAGGGGTGCACAGCAGTTTTAAAACTGCATATGACCAAACCAAAGCTTTTGCCATAAAAGTGCTAGCTGAGTTCTGTGATCCCAGTATTCAGACTTCAGGTACCTATTAGTGGACATCAGTTAATTTCTACCATGTAATAGACATTCTTTGCATATTATTTTCCCACACCTTAACTAATATGCATGAGTTCCTATCATGTAACAAGTCCTCATGATGATAATGCACATAGCTAAGGTTGCTTAACTTGTCAAGCTTTGCACATCTGACAAGTAAAAAAACCCCAAACCCTGAAATAAAAACAAAATCAACAAACAAAAACCCTCAACCAAACAACAACAACAACAACAACGAATTTCTACTCCATCCTTTTCTACAACAGCAACCTAAGTATGGTAGCAAAAATGGCATTGAAATCCCACGGTTCCCAAAGATTTATGTGGAGAAAGAACCAATGGAATTTAAATTAATAGTAGAAAAAAGAGTTATAGCCACAACCGTGTTGGCAATTGATTTAACTATAGCTCAGGCAGCAGTGCCAAGACTCAGCGAACAATAAAAAATATGGGCATGTTGTCTGTGGAAACAGAAATGGAAGAAAAAATGGAAGTAGTCACACTGTTTTCAAAGACAGAAGTACTGTTAACTAGAAAGACTAGACAACTTTAGTTGCTATGAATTGCAAAATGAAAGCTTAGATAGAAAATACATTTTAAAAGTTTTTTAAAAGTGTGATGAAAGTGAAGAAATACAGCAAGTAAACTCAACTGCACATTAAATGTCTAAAAAGACCTCAGTCTCTTGTCCTCACTGCTGTCCAAAGTAGTATTTGAAAAAAATTATTTCCCTAAAATCATTAAATACTTGTCTTTGTAACAATTATGCGTTGTCAGCATAATATTGTTTGTGCGTGAATTTAAATATCTAGCCTGTTCCTCCAGAGACCATTAATTTAGGTAGAGTTTGGTACAGAAAGTAGTTTTGCATATATCATCTCTGAAGTAAAGAACTACTAGACAAGAGACTGCTTTGCAGAGAATATATTTCATTTTTTATTCTTCTTGCATTCCTGTGACGTTTCAATTGAATTTGTGTCTTTTTTCAAGCAGTGATATTACCTAGGGGCAGAAAAACCTTTCCTACTAGAACAAGCCTCTCCTGGATGAGTGTGTCTTGGTCCTTGCAGTTTATGCACACAGCCACTGGATGCCGCTGCTAGCAATGACTTTTTAATACATATAAACATTTGAATGCTTTGTATTTGTTGACCAGCTTTTGGCTTATTTTCTACCATCTCTTCCAAACATAGTGCTGTTGACATATTTATTTTCTTTGTCTTCTATGCTTCTCATTATGTACTTGATCCTGTTTAATAAGCCAGTGCTTGTCATATGTCTATTAGCTCTCAATAACAGACTTCAGCCTAAGAATTGTTATGCTTAGAGACCATGGCTCATGTATTAAGAAATTATGCAAAAAATCCTTAATGGGTCATACCATGTTTCCATTCTTTAAACTGTTAAAACACACTGCTCTCTCCACTTTTTTACTGAGATGCTTAAGAAATTCAGTGGAATTTTGGCAGATAAATATGTCTCAGTCATCAAGATATTTCTCTATATGGAATTAAATAATATTCATGCATATTTTCATGTCAGAGCAGATCAATTTCCAAAATTACATTGTTTTATTACAGCAGAAAAGGCTTCTGTATAGCAAGTGTGACTACAGATTTTTCTAGCCAACTTCTGATCAAATGGTCAACACTCAGCTTACAAAATTACCCACAATTGTTTGTGGAATACTCAACACGCAGAAATTTGCTGAAAAGTACAATGCAAATATTAGCAAATCAGCTGAAGTTAGCAAACACTACTGTGGCCTATAAATGATTTTGTTCCCTTAAGGGACTAATCTTCCACTGTAGCATCATTTACATCGCTACTGTGACTTTTGAAAAAATAAGGAAAAAAATCTCATTACCTCAGGAGTACAATTATGTCAACAGAGTCTACAAAATAAACACTCTACATGTGTTGGCCATGGAAAAATATTTGTTCAGAATAAAAGGGCTCCTAAAATTAATGTGTAATATTTAACTGCTCTTAAACTAAAGATACAATGGTGAGTATGGATAAAAGAAAGAGCCAGATGCCCTCACTAGCAAGAATCTAGGCTCCATCAGCAAAAAAATACTTTCTTACTTTTCAAGAGGAAATTATCATACAGCCAAGAGAAACTGTTGGTTTGGAGGACTGCTGATTAGGCAGATAATGTAGCTGTTTTGTCTAGTTGTGTTAAACCAGCCCCTTTCACAATGATCATATTTACTACCACCATTTAAAATTTAAGAAAAAATATTTGCTACTGTACTATAGTCTTACTGGTTTATATACTTTACATCACTTGGAAAGTTTAATACAAATTTATACAGCTTTTTTTGACATCTTGAAAGCTGGTGTTAAAAGTTAATAAAACTATTTACTAATAATAATTATTATTTTATTTTTACTACTACTAATAATAATTTTAATTTTTCTTTAGGCTCATTAGATGTCTATAACAAATGTATTTCCCTGTCCCTTTCTAGACCTACCTGCCCGTTCTCCAAGGAATCTCACAGTGACATTCTTGGGTCTCCAATTAATTTTGTTCATAGAAAAAGGCAATACTGTGTACTGTGTCACTTCAAAAACATGTTCAGATAATTTAATTAGGTCCTATATTCATTTGAAACTTTAACTGATGGACTCATAAAATATCTGCTGACTGAAGCTGGTTTTTATGGTTTGGTTCTTTTTTCTTCACACATGGTAGAATAGCTAATTGGCACATTTAGCTGTGTTTAGCTCTCAAAAGCCCATGCGTGCCTGACTTATAAATGAGAACACACTCTCAAAATGTGGCTAGAAGAAGTCAACCACGTTTAAGAAACCAACACAGAGGCTTAAAGAAGCAATCCCGATTTTTACTTAGGACTTAGTTGGTTTTCTATGTGTCACACAAACTTTTTAGTGATTATGCCACTTTTATTAAACTATTTGTAAGTAGTTCCGTTTACTGCTTGTACAACTAAGCCACAGATAAAGTAGCTCTACTATTCACAGTGACTTTAATTTCTTTACAGAATATTGTGTCATTTATATTTAGTCACTTTCTTTCTACTAATTTAAACCACCTTTCCTAACTCTGTTTCTTCTCTTGATGACAAATTTTGCTTAATATCTGTAAAAGTAGAATGCATGCTCAGAAAAAGGTACACTTATATAATTATTTCTCATAATTCTTTGGTTGGATTTTACTAGGAGGATTTATGTTAGGGCCTCACAACAGCAGTATTCTTTACAAGAGAAAAAAAAAAAATGACCAGAGGCTTGACAGGCTTAGCCTGGCATAGGAATAATTTCTGTTGGACTTAATAAATTTTTCCCTCATAGAATTTTCTGATCTTTTTATGGTTGAATTCATTACATTTTAAAAAATGAAATGTCATATTGCTTTCTGGTGAGACAATACTATACACAGGCTATGAATTCCAAAGAAAGATGACAGAAGTGCAACATATCTACACAGAGATATAGCTCAGGGAGTTTCCTTTGGCTTCGTTTTTGAGACAGGGACTGACTAATCTATTGTTAAATGCACTCTATCTTATCTTCATAAACTGGGAGATGGCTCAAATTATGGTCAAGTCTCCAGATCTTATTTGGAGACACAACATGTAGGGTTCCTCTAGCTGTGGCTTTCAATAGTTGGGTAGCTCCTTGACATATAATGTTCAACAGGAGAGTTTCACTTATCTAATTCCTCAGGATTTTTGGCTAGAATCAATACCAACTTTGCCAGTTTAGTTGTCAAAAGCAGTAATAATCTAAGCATTAGCACATCACTACCTCTCTTGCCTAGGATCCTGGACATCATTCAGGTATTCTGAGACCTATTATAAACATTGATGGATTGAATTTGTCAGCTGTTAAGGTTCTTGAGTTTAACAGCTTGTCAAAATGGAAAGTTTTAAAACTAATCTCCTCCCTAGCTGGAATAAAAAGTATCCCATTATGATAAATTGTGAATATTATCTATGCTCTTCTTATAAATAAGCAGTAGTAGTATTTAGTAATTCCTTCATTTTTAGACTCATGGACGAGGTTGTTATTGCCCCACTACAGGAACAAAAGCTATCACTGCCATAATTTCATTTGTCTCAGCATTTTGCTTCTTGGGTATTTCAGTATTTTTAAGTATTTGTTCACTGAATGCAATTTTTGGGCACTTTTCATAGAGTTTTTTGGAATGTTTTGCTAGGTTAAGCAAGCTTTTAATTTGCAAGATATTAAACACATTATCATGTATCAGATTGTACCAGTTTTGGCTGCCACAGAGTTAATTTTCTATATTGTCGCTCATACGGTACTGTTGTGCATTTGTTACCAAAATAAAGTTGTTAGCACATCGATTTTTTTTTAAACTATTGTTGAAGAGTGCTTACACAGCATCAAGGTCTTTTCTGTTTCTCACACCATCCCATGAGCAAGTAGGCTGGGGTTGCACTGGAATCTGAGAGATGACACAGCCAGGACAGCTGATCCCAACTGACCAGAGGGATATTCCATACCATACGACTTCATGCTCAGCAATAAAATCCAGGGTGAAGAAGAAATGGGGGATGATCAGAGTTATGACATTTGTATTCCAAATGACAGAGCTCGGCCTTTCTGGAGATGGTTGAAGAACTGCCTGCCGATGGGAAGTAGTGAATGAACGCCTTGCTTTTCTTTGCTTATATGTGTGGATTTTACTTTCCTTTTTAAACTGTCTTTATCTCACCCCATGAGTTTTCTCACTTTTACTCTTCTGAGTCTCTCCCACATCCCACCAGGGTGGAGTGAGTGAGCAGCTGTGTAGTGCTTACTTGCCAGCTAGGGTCAAACCATGACACCCTTACAAATTATCTGGATAACTGTGTTTTGACCACTACATTCATATCATTTAACATTTTAACATGTTTATCAAGGTTGAATATATCAAAGAAAGCCTTTTGGAGGTAGAAAATTAACCCATCTGATTCCCAAAGGTCACACAGTCAGATTTTGTGGAAACTCCAATTCCTTTAAAGTTGTCATTTCATGAACACAGATTTATCCCATAAATATTTTCTGGACTTTAATTCTTTTATTTCTTGATGCTTCTCCCCAAATTTGACTTTAAAAATTTTCTCCATTCTCCAGACAATCCCAAGTGTTGTATAAATGTTCTTCATATATGTTCTTTGTGGAAAACTGCCATACTTTAAACAATGGAAGGTGTTTACAACAATGACAGCCTATCACGTAATGCATAATTTCCACTTTCTGCCTGGAGTTATACCTTGCTTTTTAAATACATGCTTGTGGCTGTGCAATCTGGCTGACCTATCTTGCTGTCTCCATCCATAAATGCAAGATAATACCCAGTTTGCTGCTGAACTCCCATCTGCCTCATCAAGGCTTTCTTCTCTTGTATCTTGGCTGCTGCACTCAAATGGGAGCCTATCGCAACATTCCTGGCTTTGCACCAGGGACTGGCTCTTCTTTTTGGTCAGATTCTCCACTTCCCTGGCTGGTTTCACAGTTACCTTGACTCGCTGCTTAAGCCCTGAGGACTGTTGACAGTAGCCTCCTCAGTAACTGCAGTGATGTGTTCCTCCATCCAGTTTCTAGTGGTAAATCTAGAAGTGCAAGGCTTCATCAAGCTTTGTACCTTAAGATTTGAAACCAATTTTAGCTGATTTCTTAAAGCTTAAAGTTAAACTTGAGTCTCCAGTTTAAGTTATGAAAGTTAGTTTGCCAAGCGATGCATATTTTAAGTTAAACTGATTCAGAGATTTTCCTTCTTTGATTAGGATATTTTAGGAAAAGTGACTGTTTTGTTTGGTCTTCCCTTTTATCAGGTCATCATACTCTACAATATACTGTAGATCTAGTCAGATCAAAAAACCTCTGGAGGTTCCCTTCTTTTAATACTCCTCAGAGCTAGCTCCAAGGGACACGATTCAGAGTGTCCAGTAAGTTACAGTTATACTATGAAAAAAAGAAGATGGTCTAGGACTGCTTAAAAGCAGCAAGGAGTAATACATGATTAATCAGAAGTAGCACGTAGGAAAACGAAAAACTCCACACAACTATTCTTTAAGTTTGTCATCATGACCCCTAGACTCAAACTCTCACTTACTTTGTCATGTCAGTCCATGTGGTAGGTGCACTCGACTCCCCCAGCCAAACCAGCAGCAGTTTGGTCCAGACTCCAGAGGAGTCAGGTCGTGCTCTGTACTGAAGGTAGTAGCGTTACATTTGTTCAGATATGTTTAGGATACCCTTTTCATTTTTGCTTGTCATAAATAGGTATATCTCAACAGATAAAAGATGTCAAATACCTGAAGGATATACAGATCCTTCATTTCTCATAGCTATTTGAATGGTAGAGTGAAGAAAACCAATAAACTCTACTGTTAATGAAGTAAATATGTGAAAAACTTGCACTGTAATTTCTTTGTATAGAGATTGTGATACCATTCAGGGACTGATTCACAGGTCAAGATTCTTCTATTTCAGATTCAAGGGCTCAGCTCATTAGGTGTTATCTGATCTCTGTTGATTGCTTATTGTCTAACCAACATTTATCTCAAATTGCTTGGGGATGCTTTGAGTACTTCAGACAATATTCTATTATTTCTGACAAGATATTGGATGTCTTTCAACAATGCAATATACTGCAGTGGACAGCTGGAGGCTTGCCTGTGAGTTGTAAAATTATGGATATCTATTTACAAATATCTATACTGTAACAAAAATCAGACCTAACTCCTGACTACTTCCTCATTCAGATTTTAATTTTTTATCTTATTTGACAAAATGACTAGTGTTGACACGGAAAAAAAAAAAAAAAAAAATTAAACAATTTTGCTTATTTTGTAGGCTATGACCTAAGAGATGTTGTTTTACTTTCCTAATAACGAAGAGGAGAACACCAAAGCAGAGAAAGTCAGGGTATTATCAGATACTAGGGATGACCAGTGAATACACTACATGTGCCAGGAAAATATATAGCACATTTATTAACCTATCCTAATTTCAAAAGTCAAAAATAAAACTGGAAAGAATAATTTTAGATGTATTTCTAATACGGGAGAACTACAAGAATTCATTTCTGACTGTACTATAACATCTACTGGAAAAAATACCAATACTGAACAAGAAGCCTCTGCAGGCAGGAAATCCTAACAGCTTCTGCTCAGCTTTCTCAACAGTCAATTACTCTTACTGCTGAAAGTATTTACACTTCTCACGTTTTGGTGGGGTTTTTTTTCTTTTTTTTTTTAAATTTGCCCAGTTTCAATTTCCATACACCGGGTTTTAGTTTTATCTTTCTGACAAGTTCAAGGGATGCTATCAAAGTTTTAATCCCTTGAGATAGCTGACAGTTATACCAAAAATATCTCTCAAAATTGATGTAGCTGCTGAAGCTTATAGTATTTTCCAGATCTCTGATCATTTTCATGAGTCTATTTCAGTTTAAAAGATTCTTTTTCCAGCTTTTGCTGAGTATAGGCCAAGTAATCCAGAACTGATCATACCATAGAGAGTTAATAAACTTGCTGTGGATCCGCTGTGTTTTATATACTCCAAAGATCACACTGACTTTTCTAGATAACACCTTGCCTTCAAAAGCTGAAAGAGTAAAACATTGTTATTCCTTTTTGAAACAGGGAAAAGCATATCAGTTAAGCAATTTATTCTAATAGTAAAAGATATTAATTTAAGGTTAACTGGCCATAAACACTTAATCTTTTTTTTCCCTCAGTTGTTTGCTGGTGATAACATTTTATAGACTACTCAGGCAATTTCTTAGTGATATTCATATACAATAATTCCTTGTCTTAAAATGCATTCTTTAACAAATATGTAGAAAAAAACATTTTTTTAAAAAGCAGTTGTTAGTTTTGCAACTGGGTTAATAACAGCAGATTATTTTTAAAGCAGGCTGCAGTTGACATCATCTATCAGAAGCATCTTAATAACTCTCAGTTTATTACTGTTTGTGTCTCATTATTTTCAAAATAATCGTGTAAAATTCTTCATGAAATGCATACAGAACAGCATACAATAATGTTACAGATAACAAGGAAAGATAATTCTAACATTTATTTTGAAGTCCTGAATTATCATATTCTTTCTCATAGCAGTTTAACAACATTTGAATAGTAAAAGTAATGAAGAACTACCCTATGAAGAGAAGTATTAACTGGAATTTAAATTTAGTTTGGAGGGGATGTCATCACAGGTATTATAAGTTTTTATTTGTTTTATGTAAAGGCCATAGGAATATTAAACAGGTTAGAAGTGTCTCTTTGAAGTTTGGTATTACTGAAATACAATGACATAGTTCCTAAATAGGATTTGTAGTATGCCTGTCTATGCACTCCTTTTTGAAATCTCTAGCTATGAATAAGTCTAAATTATCTTTCAAATGTATTTTGTTTATTTCCCCTGCCTCTTGTTTAGAACAACTTTCTACTATTTCTTCTTTGTAGTCTGCAATGGCTTAAAACAAATGAAATACATTCTTTAAGTAAGCTGAATAGACTTTTTTTTTCACCTATTTTTCTTCGTCAATACTTCTGCAGTAAGAGGTGACATGGCTTCTGCAGCTCTTAATTCATTAATTGTCCTGTTTCTTTCTTTCACACTCTTCTTTTGTACTTACGGGTTTTGTGCATTTAAGTTCATCTGAAAGAGAACTAAGAGCACTTTTAATGACTCCTATGGCATTTTCAGTCAAATATGTGAAGTCGGGGTGTATTAGACTCAGATTATACGGAAGTGTCCCACTAGTCTGATTTAAGGATTTATCCCTTTTATTAAGAACAGGTAAAAGGAACATAAGAGTCCGTGATCAGTAGTACCCATGGGTATTACAATAAAAATGGAGGAGCTGAACAGTTACCCTAACCATATACAACATAATTTCAAACCAAACGATGCTGATCAACTTTTTCAAAAATAATTTTTATTGCCTGCTTATGATTCTCTGTTGCAGCTCATTTGTACCAGATAGAAGAAAGGCGCAAGAACAGTTCAGCAACTTGGGTAGGTTGATAGCCTAGGCTATTAGCATCCTTCTGAATAGCCAAGACAATAGTAGAAAAAAAAAAAAAAAAAAAAACAGCACAGAACTATTCAACATTATGCTGAATTTCACTTAAGAGCTCTTATATCAGACAGGCACAACTAAGCCCAGACATATAATATCAGCTGGATTCCCTAGAAAGTGATAAGGAGACTCACCACCTGATTCACTAGTAGTGTGGCTCCTTCTGCATTCTGTTTTCAATTTTACTACTTCTCATTACAACTCCTCTGTATTTTGAATTATTATACTTTTGTTTTCTCCAGTTTAATTCCCCACCCTCTTTCCCTTGGTATCCTGTAATTCTGGAAGACTGGAGCTGAATGCACCCAGATCAATAAAATGTAATGCAAAACCTGACTTTTACACCAGGAAACTATTTTTTTTAGGTTGCTTAATGATACGGTCTCTTCTGTATAACTGCATTAGAATACTACTCAGGCTCTGTAATAAGCATGTGTAATCGTGTGTATTGCCCTCATAACATCTTTTGAAGCAAATAGTTTTCTTTTGACATTTGCAAGAAATACAAATATTTTGTACCCCTGAGACACTATGTCTAAAATCCAGCTGTGAATCACCCACCTGTTTCCGCAAAGGGCAATGACCTATCGAGATGGAATGGTGATTCGCAACTCCTAAATGCAATACATCATTAAAAATAAATGAGCTACACTCTGAACTGATGATAGGTGTTAAGGAAGTTTCTTTTTCCTAGATTTCTCAATGCAGAGACTCAGGCATGCATTCCAGAAATTCTTCGTAAGTAAATAATAGGGAGTGCCAGTGACCACAAGCGGGCAGTTTGCATGGCACTTTGTGTGGAAGGGAGCACAGGAAGGGCGGGGAAGCTCTGCCAGCTCAACCAGGGAGTATGGTATCCACCAGGCAGAGAGCCGTGGCATCCATAAGGTCGGCCCCCAGCACAAGTGGTGCAGCCACCCAGACCAGTATTCAGTGGGAAGATGTCGCCACTCAGGTGTCGGGCTGCAGGATGTGCCCTGGTCTTACAGCAATACCAGGTGGCATCAGTGAGCACAGCTGCGAGAGGTGTGCCCAGGTAGCGGAGTTTCTCTGCTTAGTGACAGAGTTCCAGGAGGAGGTGAGTAGGTTGAGGAGTATCAGGGAGTACGAGAGGGAGATAGACAAATGGAATAGAACCCTACCTTCCCTGAGGCAAGCCCAACAGGTAGACAGGGTGCACAGGACAGAGGACTCGCTATCCTCTCTCTGCATGGTGGAACGTGGTGACTCAAGGCATAGGGAGCAATAGCAACATGTTCCTGCCCAGTGCAGAAGGAGGGTCTCTGCTGTGGCTACCCCACCTTCCGAGGTTCTCTTGCACAACAGGTATGAGGGTCTGCAAGTGAAACTGAATAATGATATTGAGGAAGGTGGTTCAGCCAAGTTGGAGGTGCCGTAGAGGGTAAGTTGATCTGCATCTTCCATCAAAACTGCTGTCATAAACAAAAAAAGGCCAGTCGTTGTCACAGGAGACTCCCTCCTAAAGGGAACAGAGAAGGCACCACATGCACACTGGACCCACTTCTTAGGGAAGTCTTCTGCCTCCCTGGGGTTAAAGGTATGAAAACTTCAAGCCCTGGTATGGCACTCAGATTATTATCCGTTACTGATTTTTCAGGTAGGTAGCAATGAGCTTGCAATGTGAAATCAGAAGGCAATCAAGAGGGACTTTGAGGCCTTGGGTTGACTCATTGAGAGATCATGAGCACAAGTAGTGTTCTCCTCTGTCCCCTCAGTTGCAAGGCATGATGAGGAAAAATACAGGAAGACCCAGAAGATCAATACCTGGCTGTGTGACTGGTATCACTGGCAGAATTTACGGGTTTTTGATCATGGGTTGGTTTACACGGCACCTGGCCCACTGGCAACAAATGGGACACAGCTGTCTCAAAGATGAAAAAGGATCCTTGGACAGGAGTTAACAGTGCTCATGGAAAGAGCTTTAAGCTAGATTTGGAGAAGGGAAGTAGACAAAAACAGACACAACAGAGATAAACCTAAGGGCAGTATGTCAAAATTTGAGGAAAGGGGTGTTAGCGAGGCCACTCAGTCTGCCATCTCAGTGGAGGCAGGGGATGGAGAGCCATGCAGTAGCAAAGACACAAGGGCTGTAGATGTGCCAGAAATCACAGAAGTGTCTGAGGATGGTCAAGAATTAGGGCTTCTCACCACAAACAGATGGCAGGATCAATAGCACAGCTGAAACGTATCTATTAATATACCAATATGTGCAGCATGGACAACAAACAGAAGGAGATGGAAGCCATTGTGCAACAGAAAAACAATGATGTAGTTGCCTTCATGGAAACATGGTGGGATGACTCACACAACCGAAGTGCTGTAATGGATGGCTATCAACTCTTCAGAAGGGATAAAACAGGAAGGAGAGTAGGTGGGGTAGCCCTGTATGTTAAGGAGTGTTTTGATCGCCTGGAGGTTGATGAGAGTGATGATAGGACTGTGCTTTTCTGGGTAGGAATCAGGGGGAAGTTCAACAAGGCAGATACTATGGTATCTATTACAGGCCACCCAACCAGGATAAAGAGGCAGATAAATATTCTTCAGACAGCTGGGAAAAGCCTCACAATTCCTAGCCCTTGTTCTTGTTGGGGACTTCAACTTAACAGATGGCTGCTGGAAATACAACACAGCAGAGAGGAAACAGTCTAGGAGGCTCCTGGAGTCTACGGAAGACAAATTCCTGACACAGCTGGTCAGTGAGCCAAACAGGGAAGGAGCTCCACTGGACCTGTTGTTTGTGAACAGACAAGGACTCATGGGTAATGTGTCAGTTGGAGGTCACCTTGGGCATAGCAATGATAAAGTGATCAAGTTTTCTATTCTTGGAGAAGTAAGAAGGGGGAAACAGCAGAACTACTACCTTGGACTTCCAAAGGTCAGACTTTAACCTGTTTAGGAGGGTCATTGGCAGTGTCCCTTGGGAGACAGTCCTGAAGGGCAAAGGAGTCCAGGAAGGCTGGTCTCTCTTCAAAAAGGAGATCTTAGAGGTGCAGGAGCAGGCTGTCCCCTAGTGCCAAAAGATGAGCCAGAGGGGAAGGAAACTGCCCTGGCTGAATAGAGAGCTTTGGCTGGAACTCAGGAATGAAAGAAGAATTTATGATCTTTGGAAGAAGGGGCAGGCAACTCAGGGGGACTACAGGGATGCTGTGAAGTTATGCAGGGCAAAAATTAGGACCAAAGCCCAACAGAGGTGACCATAGCTGCTGCTGCAAAAGGGAACAAAAATTGTTTCTATAAATACATTAGCAACAAAAAGAGGGCTAAGGAGAATCTCCACCTTCTGGTGGATGGGGGAGGAAACCTAGTGACAGAGGATGAGGGAAAGGCTGGAGGTACTAAATGCCCGCTTTGCCTCAGTCTTTAACAGTAACACTGGTTGTGCTCCAGGTACACAGCCCCCTGAGCCAGAAGACAGGGATGGGGAGCAAAATGAAACCCCCACAATCCAAGGGGAAACGGTTAGTGACCTGCTACCCCACTTAGACACACACAAGGCCAAGTCCCAGGTCTTGCACTTGAGTCAGAACAACTCCATGCAACACTATGGGCTTGGGGAAGAGTGGCTTGAAAGCTACCTGGCTGTAAAGGACCTTGGAGTGTCGGTCAACAGCCAGATTAAAATGAGCCAGCAGTGTGTCCAGGTGGCCAAAAAGGTCAACAGCATCCTGGCTTGTAACAAATATAGTGTGACCAGCAGGAAAAGTGAAGTGATTGTAGCCTTGTATTTGGCACCGGTGAGGCCCCACCTCAAATACTGTGTTCAGTTTTGGGCCCTTCACTACAAGAAAGAAATTGAGACAGAGAAGGTCAACAAAGCTGATGAGCGGTCTTAGGAAGAGTGGCTAAGGGAACTGGGTTTGTTTAACCTAGAAAAAACAAGGCTGAGAGGAGACCTTATTGCTCTCTACAACTACCTGAAAGGAAGTTGTAGCGAGGTGGGTGTTGGTCTGCTTTCCCAAGTAGTAATTGATAGGATGAGAGGAAATAGCCTCAAGTCATGCCAGGGAAGGTTCACATTGGATAAAAAATTTGTTCACACAAAGGGTTGTCAGGCATTGGAACAGGCTGCCCACGGAAGTGGTTGAGTCACCATCACTGAAGGTGTTTAAAAGGCGCATAGATGAGGTTGTTAGAGACATGTTTTAGTGCCAGTGCTAAATTAATGGTTAGACTCAATGATCTTGAGGTTCTCTTCCAACCTAAATGATTCTGTGATTCTATGATTCTATAATTTCTTTGCATATGGGACAGAGCAGCTCAAACTGGTTGCCTACGGTAGAGTGATCCCCACCCAAGCAAACGTTGGGCAATTATACCCTTACAATCTAAGCTTCCTAGTCCTCACACATCAGTTTGGTCCAACTGGAAAATTGTAGTCTAGGTTCTTGCTCTTCTTCATTGGATCTCTTTATTTATGTCAGGTGGGCCATTTCTTGTCTCTGCAGGTAATTATTTGTCTTTACCAACCAGACTAGATGTCAAAGCCCTGACCTTCAATTGTTATTTCGAACCAGCAGCTGGGGAGAAAAATAAGTCCTTGGCAACAACCAAAACATTCTTCTGTTTTGTCTTCTTTTAGACACTGTTCTCTTCCTTTACTTTTCTTCAGGGATGCAGCTCTTTGCAATGATGAAAAACCCCTTAGCTAGTAGCTTGAACCTCTCTGAGGCCTTTTCTGCTTAACGAGGCAGAAAGTTCAAAAGTTCACAGCTTGCAGTCCAAGTAAACTTATGCTAAGCGAATTCTATATAAGCAATTCTAAACAGGTTCTATAAGAAGCAGTATACCAAATAATTCAATAACCTAAGGCAGTCTATTCCCTAACAGTATGACAGCTAGAATCACCCAACACCCACAAACACTCCTTTTAGATACCCTTCTAGTACACTCGTAAGGCAAGGAATTTGACTCAGAGCTGTTATGAAGTATATTTAATGGAGAGTTCGAATAAAAGTAAAAGACAAACTTTTGCACTTAAAGCAATTTCATACAAATAGAGCCAAGGTATGCTGCGCAAATTGGTAGAAATTGGCTAAATTAGAAATAAAAATGCATACAAGTCTATACAATGTATGCCTCTTCCCCTACAAATCATGCAAATTCCTGTTGTGAGGTGAAAAAATTGTTTTCAGAAAATGATTTTTTCTGTGTCTTTTTTTTTTTTTTTCATGACATGAGCTTTACTTCGAATTCTTCCATCTGCTGTATTTAGACAGTCTGCAGAGGAGTTTTAGTAGTTACAACATGCCAAACTGACCATGAGCCATCAACATTGATATGGTAATATATGGTATAGGCATAGTAAGACAGCATAGCTGTTCATTCAAAGTATCAGCTAAATCAAAATCAACTTGGCTAGCATTGTGTCAGAATATTTATAAGCAATTAAACTTAAAATTTCATGCAAAAAATAATTAGGAGTTAGATGGTGGTTTAAAGGGTACGAGGCAAAACAAAAGAAACCCAAGAAAACCATTAAGAAAACCCACATAGTTTTGTTTTGAGATTTGAAGAGTGCTGGAATCTTTTCAGAGCATTTATTGCCCACATGTAGCACAGTGCACAGTTAAAGGGGAAGCTTTATGCACCAATGACGTTGTATTTGTCTGCCAAGAAGACAGGAGCTGCTACTGTCATGATGAGTCTGATATGAGGTAGTTTAAACTGCTATCTCCTGAAAGAAGACAACTTGTTCTTCACAGATGCTGAACTGGAAATGGTTTCTACCTCTTTTTTTATATATCTTTTCACCCAGTTCAATGCAGAAAAGAAGATTCCTTGAGCTGAATAGAAGCATGATTTACCACACACTGAACAGAATAATAGTGCCACAATAGAATTCCTGCAGGTTCAGTTGTCAGACCTATACAATGTTATTTTGCAATCCTTGTATCTGAACTCTGTAAGAGTGTGATAGATGATGTGAAAAATCTTTTCCAGCATTCAAATATTTAACACAGAGGCAAGCTCTCTACATGGACTGAGGGTATATTTCAGTACTACTTAGTCTCACTTTAAACATCAAGATTTTCTACTGATTTAATAAGAGTAAAGGAAACAGATTGTGAACCATGCGAGGTCAAAATCTATTACGCTTATCTGTCAAGCAAATATCAGTGTGCTATGAAAATACAGTAATACAGATGTTGGTGAACTAAGATCCTAACCAGGAATTCAATTTCCATTTAAAATTCTATTTACAACTTAAAGAGATATATTACTAATGATTAGGATATTATATATTAATCATAATAAATAACATCAACATAAGCTTCCATGAAAAATTTCTGAAGTCATCATAAAAGTATAATCCTAAAACAACAGCTGATGGAGAAAGTTAAATAAATAGCCTAGGAGGTCTTCCAAATATTTTTTTCAAATTTGTTAGTAAGAAACCCGATGCTGAGTGTTCTACTCTTCTCTCTAGGTACAAAAAATGCTGCTAGTAAAAATGTATACCTGGTTCACATTCAATGAAAATCAGGCTTGTTTCAGAAAATCAGTTCTCGTCAGAGGTCTCCGGTCAACTTCTGTTCATTAGAGGATCATGCTTGACATCTCAATAACTCTATCACAGAAGAATAGAATACTTTAGGATGGAAGACACCTATGGATGCCATCTAGTCCAGCTTCGTGATCTAACCAGAGCCAAACTTGAAATAAGATCCAGCTTCAAAGTTAAAATAGGTTCCTCAGAGCCATGTCTGGTTGAGTTCTGACCATCTCCAAAGATGGAGATTCCACAACTTATCCCAGACACCTGTTCCAGTGTCTGGTCACTCAGTTTTTTCCTGATAACTAATAGGAATTTCTCTTGTTGCAACTGGTGTTGCAACAATAATAATAATTTTTTTTTTTCTTTCCACAAACAAAATAATGTTGCTTTGATTGAATCTGGTTATTTGTTCAACATTCTCAAATGCACTGAAATTCAAAGATTAACATACAGAAGCCCCAGACATTTCGTAGATATTTCAGTAATATTTTTATTGTTTCATAGTGTACCAAACAGACTGAAGAACTAGAGCAGGAAAAGGCTTGCAGCAAGGAGAATTTTTACTTTTCTGAATCTTAGAAATTCTCCATGTGTCATAATTATTAGGTAGTCTCCACCATATTTTTATGTATATGTATATGTGAAGAATTTTTTTAGGATATCAGACATGTTAAGGGGAAAAAAAAAGTGAAAGAGCATTCTAAATGATGCCTATCAGCAAAGGGAAATCTCACTTATCAGTGATCATTGCTTCTCCCACTGATATCAGGTATAAATTGATATCTTCAGCTGTAAGAAACTCCTTACTTTCTTCTTTCCAGCCAAACTGATACCCCAATCTGAGAGAAGGTAAGCTTCAAGCATGACAACTTCAGGAAGCAGCTTCAGGAAGCAGCTTCAGGAAACAGCTTCAGGAAACAGCTTCAGGAACCTTCAAGGCTAATCACCACAGTCCTCTATTTTAAACATGCTCATTAATTAAGGCATCTCAGGTGATACAAATTTCTGAGTTTTTCCAAAGCAATAGATACCATTTTCAATTGGGAAGTTGGAACTAAATTAAGGTTCTGAACGATTTTGTATACCTCTTTTACCTCCACAGCAATACAGATGATAAAATCGCCAGATGGCAATGTCTTCATTTTATGTAGAGATAAAAATTGTCATCTTTCAAACTTTGTATGTGAATTAGACTGGTTATGCTCTTCCCTCAAAAAATATTCTACCATATTTATCATTATTAGGTACGTGCAAGAATTAGTTGTGCTTGAAAAAAGTGAAAGATCAGAGCAACCGAAAGCATAAGAATCATCCTATCACCAGAAACAGAGAGCCTTCCCAAGTCTTCCTAGGTAGTTCCACCACTCTATAGCAGTAGGATATTTAATTTCTGCACAACTGGTGTCTAAGTGTAAACTGTTTATTGAAATATTGTGGAATTCTTTGCATCTAGCACATCTCAGTCTTTTCATTTTTTGTTATAAAATAAACTATCTGCTCAACATCAAAAGAGATTATGATCTGATTTGTGAGTAGTATCACTGGCTCCATGTAAACGTGAACAATCCCATAACTTCTGAAAGTTATGGGGAGATCAGAGCAAGGTATAGGAAGTTTTCATACATTTGTGTTTTGCCTGAATATGTATTACCACATGCAAAAAAATAGTCAGATTCATATTTCAGGTGCTCTTTAATGAACAAGCGACGGGATTTTCCACACCTACAGTTCTGTGATTTATGGCAATTCTATTTGATTGTTTTAATATTGAATTAGAATAATAGAATACCAGGTTGGAAGGAACCACAAGGTTCATCTGGTCCAAACTTTTTTGGTAGAAGTATAGTCTAGAAAAGATGATCCAGAACCTTGTCCAGGTGAATCTTTAAAGTGCCCAATGTTGAGGAATCCACCACTTCCCTGCGGAGATTATTCCAATGGCTGTTTGTTCTCATCACAAAAAATTTCCCTCTTCTGTCCAGTTGGAATCTCCCCAGGAGTAACTTGTACCCATTACCCCTTATCTTCTCCACGCCACTCCTTGTAAAAACGGAGTCTCCATCTTTATAACCACCTTTTAAATACTGGAATAGGTGATGAGATCTCCCCTGAGCCTTCTTTTCTCGAGGCTGAACAAAACCAGTTCTCTCAGCATTCCTTTTTATGTCAGGCTTCTCAGTCATTTGATCATGTTTAAGGCCCTTTTCTGGATTCTCTCCAGTCTGTCCACACCTTTTTTGTATAGCAGGGGCCAAAACTGAGCACAGTATTCCAGGTGTGGCCTGACAAATGCAGAGTAGAGTGGGATAATGACTTTGTCTCTGCTGGTGATGCCCTTGCTAACGCAGTCCAGCATCCTGTTGGTTTTCTCTGGTGCAGCAGCACACTTCAGTCATTTTGAGGTTGTTGTCCACAAGGACACCCAGGTCCCTTTCCACAGAGCTGCTCTCCAGCCAGGTAGATCCCAGCCTGTCCTGAACTCCTGGATTATGCTTTCCGAGGTGTAAGATCTTACATTTGTCTTTGTTGGACTTCACAAGCTTCTTGTTAGCTGACTCTTGCAGCCTATACAGGTCATCCTGCAGGGTGGCTTTCCCTTACAAAGTGTCTACTTCCCTACTCAGTTTGGTGTCATCAGCAAACTTCATTAAGGTGCAGCTTATGAAGATGCTAAATAGTGTTGGGCCCAATATCAATCCCTGGGGGACCCCACTCATGACAGTTTTCCACTTTGAAAAGGAGCCATTTACCACTACCCTCTGGATACGCCCTGCCCTCCAGTTCCCCACCCACCACAGAGACCACTAGTCTAGACTGCAACATGTCAGTTTCTGTCTGAAGAGGCCATGGGAAACCATATCAAAGCTCTTGAAGAAATCTAGGTAAACAATGTCGACTGCTCACCCCGCATCAACCGAGAACTTTACTTTGTCACTGAAGGCAATCAGGTTCTTCAGGCACAGATGAAGTATATTGAATCCAGGCTGGCTATTCCAAATCACATACTTCAACTGATTTTTGATAACCCACAGGAGGATTCATTTCATAACTTTCCCGTGGACTGAAGTAAGAATGATAGGCTTATAATTTCCTGTATACTCCTTTAAACTCTTCTTGTAGGTGGGGGTGACAATAGCCTTCTTTCAGTCTTCTGGGACATCTCCCAATCTCCATGACTTCTCAACAATCATGGAGAGTGGCCTTGTAATGATGTCAGCCACATCTCTTAACACTTTCAGGTGGATACTGTCAGAGCCCATCCATTTGTACGGGTCAAGCTCCTGGAATAGTTTACATACCAACTCTTCCTTCAGTGACTGTGGGTCTGCGTTAACATCAATCTGGATTTCTGTTCTCAGGGTCTGGGTCCCAACAGTGCTGGTAAATATAGAGGCAAAGAAAGCGTTGAGAACCTCTGCCTTTTCATTGTTGTTGGAGGTTACTTCACCTCTACTGTTTAACAGCAGGCCAATATTTTCCTTCAGTTTCTGCTTGTTGTTTATGCACCTGAAGAACCCTTTCTTGTGTTTTCTGACATCTCTCACTAATTTCAACTCGAGTTGAACTTTTACTTTTCTAACTGCATCTCTTCACATCCTGTAAATGTCCTTGTAGTTCTCAATGGCTATTCATCTGCTTTTCCACCTCCAGTACTCTTCTCTTTCGGTTTTGAGCAGACTCAGAATCTCATGGTTAAGTCAAGGGGGTTTCTTTTTCTACCTGCTTCCCTCACCTTTAAAGGGCATGAACTGGTTTCGTGCTTCCAGGAGAGCATTCTTGAAAAACTCCTAGCACTTATTATCTCCTTTGTCCTCCATGTAAGCTACCCATGGAATTCTTCCCAACCAAGCTCCAAGAGAGTTGAAGTTTAGTCTTCTAAAGTCTAAACCCTTTGTCTTAGTACTAACTTAATACTAACCTTCAACATCCCAGACTCCACAATATTGTGATCCCTGCAGCCAAGGCTAGCACTACTGAGATATTACAAAGCAGGTTTTCTTGTTTTGTGAGTCGTAAGTCCAGCAGTGCCTCATTCCTAGTTTGCATGTCTAATATTTTTATGAGGAAGCAGTCCTCTACACATTCCAGAAACTTGATGGATGACATGTGAGCTGCTGTATTGTTCTTCCAGCAAACGTCTGGGTAGTTGAAGCCCTGGAGCTTGCTTAAGTGGCTCAAATATTGTTTTACTGGCCTTATTGTCTTGTTTTGGAGGTTGGCAGCAGCTGCCTACTTTAAGATTCCCCTTTGAGATGACCCCTTATATCTTGACATAGAGACATTCAATAGGGCTTCCGCGATCACCATAGTCAGCTTCTATATATTCCAGGTTCTCCTTAACATAGGGCATGGCTCTTCCTCTTCTTCTTTCCTGCTTGTCTTTACAAAAGAGCTTATAATCAACAATTACTATGGAAAAGACACTATTATTTTGCTGTTGTTACTTGAATCATGAATGAAAATATTATTAAAATTAAATTCTGTCTTTCATCGGACCTCAAAAGAATTCATGTAAAGCAGAGGTACAGCTAGGGACAAAATTTGACAAGCCAGTCTTGACTTTTCAATCCCTGAGGCTTAATTCAGGTCTGTTGGAGGAAGAGGAGAAAAAGAAGAGAGGAGTTAATTAGGAATAGATAGGGAGGATGTAAGCAAATAAAAGGCTTTGAGGCCTTTCTGCAGAACTATTCTAAGAATTATTTCAAAGAGATAAAGTAAAAAAAAAAAAAAAATCTTCTCAGCTATTCTGAAATCACAGTACATCACCCAAACGCTAATATTTAGGCTTGATGAGGAAGACATATGTTTCCTGTATGTCCTGCTCTGATGACAACACTGCAATGTTTAATTTTTACTGTAACCAATTTATAAAATTTAATATTAACCATTAATTAACTAAATGCTTTTTCTTGTTTTGCTTTGCACATATTATTCTTAACTATATCAAATCAAAAGAGAATAAACAAGAAGCATTTTGAAAGCACAGGTGCCAGAAAAGTCAGATGACCAGAATACTGGCCTGAGCTAGGAAAGAGAAGAGATCTTGTGCATTTCCACATTAAGATCTTGGCCAGAATAGACAAGTTCAAACCTGACAGTAATCAGAGCTCCATCTTCTACCGATCAGAGTTGCTGAAAAACGTGAAACCTGCACTACCAAAATAGATATTTGCAAAAATAAGACTAATGGTCCCCACAGATACTATCAGAAGAGACTTGAATTTAGCTGGCCTCCTCAAGACAACTTTATAAGAGAGCAAATTACACTGAGCTCTGTGTTTTCATCAGGGATGCAATGTGACAGATAAAGCCACAAAAGGGAAAACAGCCTGCAGTGCTCTGCAACACTGTAAAATGACAGAAACAAAAAAAATAGGTTAAAAACAGTCTAAAACACTACCCATAGCATTGTGAAGGCAAACTTCACAAGCCTTAGTTGTATGATATTTGAAGATAGTTCTGTATAGATACAGATACACCTTCACATTTGAGAACAATAATTAAAAAAAATGCAAAGCTCAAATGTAATTTGTATTAACTTGGTCAAAAGACTAGCTGGAGATGTAATTTCACATGTAGGGAAACCTAAGTCACTAGATATTTTTTACCTCATCTAGGAAATCGTACCTAGGTAAAAACCTAGAATTTATTTTTACTTATGCTTAATTTAAGAAAAACAATATAGTGTTATGATTAACATAGCACCACAATGAACAGTTCAAATAAAGTGAAAAATTTAAGAATATTGTAGCTACTGCGTACTCACAACATTTTTGCAGACTCTACTCTACTCTACTCTACTTGAATAGCAAATAGAGCTGAGGAATCTGATCTCAGTTTTGATGGAAAACATCGAATTCCAAATCAGTTTTCCTGGAGACATTGTTGTTCCCCAAATACTCAGGCTAACAGAACTTTTGAGGCCTTGATGTCTGAGAAAAGCCACGGCATTTTACATCAAACAAAAGATGAAAACCCAAAACCTTCAGATCTCAAGATTAGTAATCAGTGCAACATGAGTGGGAACGCTCTGACTGGAAGAACGATCGACGAGTTATCAGTGTGGGGATAGGTTTCTTCCAGCTGGGGCTGCCCATGCTGTGACCAACAAGCAACAAACCACTGCTGGAGAATATGTTCAGTATTCAGTGTGTACAACTATTAAGACTACATATGAGAAAAAACATATTTATATACCGTTGCTCAAACTGCATGCATCCACAGCATTGTAAACTTAAACTAGCTTAGACTTCTGTTTTAGACATTTGTCAGAAGTGGTGATCTGTATGATACTACTGAAATAGACAGTAGTTTAAGAACATGAGGTTCCTTTCCTGTTGAAAGAATTTCAGTGCAATAAAGGTAAAAATATTGAATATATCATATGTAATTTGATCTTTTACACTTCCTCCACCTAAACAGGAAATGAGGAGCAGCTAGAATCACTCTCTTCATTGCATCCTAGCAAATGAGTAGTTTCAGACATTGTATAGCTCCAGTGGTCTCATGTGACCCAAGTGCAAATATGCAAAGAACACCTGAAGAATACTGTCTTCGAAAAAATGGTAGCCTTCATTGTTGGAGAAATACAGAATATACATAGACTTTAGACTCCAGTAATATTATAAAATAGCACAGTCATCAGAAGCTGACATGGGAAATTATATATCATATAGTAAGTTAATTTTACCAGGGGGTGCTACTCTATGACTCTGAGACCATTCTCCAGTGCTGAGGTTAGCTGCCACTGTACAGCCTGCATCTGCAATATCGAACTCCTTTATCCTTCGAAACAGGCTCACACACAAACTGCCACATGGGAATGATTCCTGGAAATGTCGCTCTAGCTTGCAGACTGCACACATGAATGACCTGAGAGAGTGCCACTTGGCACAGGCCAGAAGCACATAAGCTATTGTTCTAACATTTTGGTGATACAGGATGTTCTTGGCTACTGTTTAATTTAGCAATATAGCTACAGCCTACAGACCCTCTATTTTCAGTTTCTAAAGTATAAATAGTACACAACTACAATAATAAAAGACTGGATCAAATAAAAACTTTGCAAATTAGGTGAACTACTTTTGATCATTTTGCATAAGTATGTCCAAAGCTTGCTATAATTCTTAGGGTGAATGCAAAGAGTTTCATCAGCTCAACATTAAAACCCACCATACTAGATTTTAGGAGTACTATTTGAAAGGAAGCTGAGAGAATTTGGTGTCAAATTTCCGTGGGAACCTTTACAATTTCCGGTAAAGGCATCTTTAGGAAATGCTCCACATTTCAAACACATACCTCTATTAATGTTATTTTATGTATGTATGTATGTATGTATGTAAAACATGGATGTCCATATTTTATGGGTTGTCTGTATATGAACATTTATTTGCATTGCCAGACTTGCCCATAATTAAACCATAGTTGCCAGACTATTAAGCCTAGTATCCTGTCTAAAACAGAGTCTATTCACGAACTTTAACAGACTTTAAAATGACACAGAAAACATCATCCCTTTAGCATATCCCCCTCTTCTGGTATTCATATACATTAATAAAATTCCCCCTGAGCCTTACCTTCTCTGGGTTAAATGATCCCATCTCTGCTAGCCTTTCCTCATATTTGAGATGCTCCAGTACCTTCAGTCACCTTTGTGGTCCTTTTCTGGGCCCTAAACCAGTATGCTCATGCTTGCCGTATAGTCAGGAGACAGAACTGGACACAGCACTCCAGGTGTGGCCTTAACACTGCTGAGTAGAGGAGAAGGATCACCTCCCTTAACCTGCTGGCAACACTTTACCTAGTGCTAGTTACTGGCCTCCAACTAGAGTTTGTGCCACTGGTCACAACGCTCTGGGCCTGGCGATTCTGCCAGTTTTCAGTCCATCTCACTTCCTGTTCATCCGTCCTGTACATCAACAGCTTGTCTCTGAGGATTCCATAAGGGACACAAAGTCCTTAGTGAAGTCCAGGTAGACAATATCCACTGCTTTTCCTTTGTCTACCAAGCTAGTTATTTCATCATAGAAATTGATCAGGTGATTAAACATTACGGTGCAAACAGAACTTAAGACAGACACCTTAGGGTGCTCACAGGGAAAAAATTCATTAATTTACATATCAGGGTTCCTTAACCTAATGAGGAATATAGAAGAAAATTTTAAGGTATATTAAAATCCTCCTTTTTTTAGTAGCACCTGGGTTTACTCTAATGCTTCCTGTCATTTCTCACTATACTTGCAACTCTGCAAGTTTATCTGTCTCACTCCAGTTTTCCTTTTTTAATACAAATAAATCAAACATTTCAGACTTGTGGGAATGTACTTAAGGGAAAATGCTTTTACTTTCTGTGGCCTCTCAACCACGTTAAAGCTGAAGTGACTCACTGGAAAGCTCAGGTGCTCCAACAATTTTCAGCAGGGACTAAAGGGTGAAACTGAAAGACAAGAGTTTACACAACAGGTAGAGTTTTGTGCTGAATAAAAATCAGCCCAAACTTAATAAAATCATGATCTTTTGAAAAATGATTTCTTCTATTAGTAGGTTTTGGGTTTTTTTTCATCCGAGGGTACTGATGTCGTATTGAGACCTATGTCATAGCAATGATGTCATAGCAAGAGCTGGCTGATGTCATAGTGAGACCTCTCTCCATTGAGTTTTTAATGCCCTGGGGAATCCAGAGAGGTCCCAGTTGACTGGAGGCTGGCAAATGTCCCAGTCTTCAAGAAGGGAAACAGGGATGACCCCATCAACTACAGGCCTGTCAATCTCACTTCTGTACCTGGCAAAATTATGGAGAAGATTATTCTGGGAGTTATTGAAAAGCACCTGAAAAACCACTTGTTGGTCCCAGCCAGCACAGGTTCATGAGGGGAAAGTCCTGCTTAATAAATTTAATTTCTTTCTATGACAAAGTTACCTACCCAGTCAACCAAGGGAAGCCAGTTGACGCTATCTTTTTGGATTTCAGTAAAGCCTTTGATACTGTCTCTCACAGTATCTTCCTGGACAAAATGTCCAGCATATAGCTGGGTAAATACACAATTAAGTGGGTAAGCAATTGACTGAATTGACTGATGGGCTGGGCTGAAAGGGTTGTAGTAAATGGGGTTAAGTCGGGCTGGCGATCAGGCACTAGCAGAGTTCTGTAAGGATCCATCTTAAGGCCAGCACTCTTCAAGGTCTTCATAAATGACTTGGATGCAGGACTTGATGGAATACTAAGTAAGCTCAATAACAACACAAAACTGGGAGGAGCTGTTGACACTCCCTGCAGAGGGACTTAGACAAAATAGAGAACTGGGCAATCACCAACCACATGAAGTTTAACAAGGGGAAGCGCCAGATTTTGCACCTGGGACATGGCAACCCTGGGGGGACACACAGACTGGGGAATGAGAGGCTGGAGAGCAGCTCCATGGAGAGGGATCTGGGGGTTCTGGCCGATGGCAAGTTGAACATGAGCCAACAGTGTGCCTTGGCAGCCAAGAGGGCCAACCGTGTCCTGGGGTGCATCAAGCACAGCATTGCCAGCCGGGCAAGGGAAGTGGTTGTCCCACTCTGCTCTGCACTGGTGCAGCCTCACCTGGAGCACTGTGTGCAGTTCTGGACACTACAATATAAAAAAAATATTAAGCTACTGGAGAGTGTCCAGAAAAGGGCCGTGAAGTTGGTGAAGGGTTTAGACCAGAAGCCACATGAGAAGTGGCTAAATTCATTTGGTTTATTCATTCTGGAGAAAAGGAGACTGAGGGGAGACCTCATCGCGGCCTACAGCTTCCTCAGAAGGGGAGGAGGAGGGGCAGGCGCTGAACTCTTCTCTCTCAGGTGACCAATGACAGAACCTGAGGGAATGGCAGGAAGATGTGCCAGGGGAGATTTAGGCTGGATATTAGTGAAAGGTTCTTCACCCAGAGAGTGGTGGAGCACTGGAACAGGCTCCCCAGGGAGGGGAGTAACAGCTCCAAGCCTCACAGTATTTAAGAAGAGACAGGACAATGCCCCGAGACACGTGGTGTGAACTGTGGGGTTGTCCTATGCAGGAACAGGACTTGATGATTTTTGTGGGTTTCTTCCAACTTGGGGCATTCTATGATTCTAGGTCAGCATAACAGAGTCAGGATAGGAGACAGTTGAATGCTGGAGGAAAGGCTAACAGGGACAAAGGGACATCATTAAGTGGGAATGGGATTTTCTGTATACAGGGACTGGAAAGACCAGCCTAAGAGGAAACCGTCTTTGCAAGGTGAGGACAATGGAATGGTGATGAAGAAACTAGCATGGGAAGGAGATGGGCAGGCAGAAAGCTCCTATCAAAAATGGAAGTTCAGCTTGTAGTAAATGTTATCAACAAATATTTCATACCCTCTGACAAAGCAGGCATCATCCATTCATGGATGCCATCTTCTTTCGTACAAGGTGCTGTCAGCTACAGCTGATGGCTTCTCCAAAGTCTGGGATGCTTGCCACAAAAAGCCTTCTTAACATCTACAATACTGTATTAAAACCATTGCTGATTTCATTTTGTGTGTGTAATTCAGTCTAATTGCATGCTTGCACACATCTTCCAGAGGACTATCCCTTTCTTTTGTTCCCATAAGGGACATTACTCATTAAATGAGCAGCTGTTAAATAGTTTATTTTATTAGTCAATGTCGTTCCTAGGTCTTATTTACTATGCACTGTTTGATTCCACTTCGAAGAAAGACCTACTGAGTTGTTTAATTTCCCTGGGGTTTTTCACTGCCCCATCATTATAGCATTTGAAGATTTTGACCATGAATATATCTTTACAACACATTCTATGCAAGGGAGTACTGTAATCTCATTTTGAAGACAGGATTCTAAGGTCTTCTAATGATTTTGAGCACCCATTTTGAGAGAGATTGCTATTTACATATCATACATTCCAAGCACTCTTTGAGTGAGACAACTCAGCCAATTCCTTATCCACTGAGTGGTCCACTCACCAAATCCATGTCTCTCCATTTTAGAGACAAGGATGTTGTGTGGGGTAGTATCAAATGTTTTGCACAAATCCAGGTAGATGATGTCAGTTACATTCCCTTAACCACCAACAGTGAAACCCTGTCATAGAAAGCCATCAGATTAGTCAGATGTGATTTGCCCTTAACGAAACCATGCTGGCTGTCACCAGTCACCTCTCTGTTTTCCATGTGCCTTAGCGTAGTTTCTAGGAGGATCTGCTCCATGATCTTGCTGGGAACATAGGGGAGACTGAACAGCCTGTAGTTCCCTGGGTCTTCCTTTTTAAAAATGGGGGTTATGTTTCTCCTTTTCCAGTCAATGGGAACTTCACCAGTCTGTCATGACTTTTCAAATATGGTGGAAAGTGGCTTAGCAACTTCGTCAGCCGTTTCCATCAAGACTTTGGGATGTATCTCATCAGGTCCCATGGACATGTTCACACCCAGGTTCCTTAGAATGTGTTGGACCTGATGTTCTCCTACCGTGGGCAGTACTTCATTCTCCTAGTCCTTGCCTTTGGATTCTGTGAACTGGGCGGCAGGGCTATAGCACTTGCTGGTGAAGGCCAAGGTGTTGTTGGTTTGTTACTCAGTCAAAAATGTTGTTGAGTACCTCAGCCTTCTCCACGGCAGCTACATCCAGGTCTCCTGTTTCACTCATCAGGAGGGGTATAGCTTCCTTCATATTCCTTTGTTGCCCTATGTACCTGAAGAAGCCCTTATTATTTATGTCCCTAGCCAAGTCCAGCTCCAGCATGGTCCTCATGGCAGATTTTAGCTACCCAAATTCTGCTGGAGGGGCAACCCCGAATGGCACAACCAACCCTTGATGTTTCTGGATGCACTGGTGACAACTTCCTGACACACGTATCTAGTGCTACTAGATGTGGTCAAGTTTAATAGCCAATATAAACTAAATATTTTCCCCAAAATGTGTAGGCTTATTCAAGATTAAAGGCCAAGAGTTGTCAGATGCAGAAATAATTTCCCTCTCCACAATTTAATAGTACTTGTAATTGCACAACAGAAGAAGGGTGAATATAATTCATATAGGTTCCCCTTGTGATTGAACGGGTCTTTAAGGCATATCTACTCGTGCAAATGTGGATATACATGTATTGTATAACCATACATGCTGAGAAAGATATGCAAAGACCATTGTAAAAGTTATTCAAAGCCCTCATTTCACAGGTGCAAAGAGAGGTAATGCATTAGGTTATGTAATTAAAGCTTACCACAAACTAGCAAAGAGACAATGTCAGGAGTGGAGTCCAAATAATACACTAACTTCATCACAGAAGAGCCATCAGCCCATCAAAGGCCCATCTCCACAAGCCCATAATAGCACAAAGGTACACAAAAGCACGTGGGAACCCCAGCCAAAGATGCCTGAGGAACAAACACCCTGTCTGGGCTCCTCCTAGGGCTGCCTCAGCAAAGCCTAGGGGGGTCAGCTGTGGGAACAGAGGAGTCTCCCACCAGGTCTAGGTGNAACTCACAAACTAAATACAAAAAGTAAATACATTTTCACTACCTCACAAACTGGAGGATCACTGAAGCAGCACCAAGGCAGAGACACACAGAGATGCAAGCACTGAGACGCTCAGTCTGTGCTAGATCTCCAAATATGCTGTTTTCACCTGCATTTCAAGGATTCACACAGGAGTAGTTTTTCCATTGTGCTTTGATCTTCCTCACAGCAGAGCTGGAATCTCAAGCATGTTCAATAAGGTGTCTCTGAGTCCATCACTGACCTGTGTTATCTAAACACAGAGGTTATACTTGTCAAGCACACAAGGCTAAACAACAATTAGCATGACATATGTGTTTTTCTGCAGTCCGGGTACAAGTCACTTGAGCATGTTTTCAATCCTTCTCACCAATCTTCCTTTATATTCCCACAGTTCTCACCAGTGGAATTTCACCCTGTCCAGTCAGAGAGGAGAGCAAGATGAGACGGTTCTATCTGTGTTCATGTGAGTGCTCTGAGTGTCTGTCTGTGACTTATATAGCTGGCCGTGGATATCTGTGGTGTAACACATATGCTCTGAGTGTGTGTGCCCACTGGGAATACATCTTCAGTCTTGCTACTGGTTATACCTGGGGACATGGAGCTGCAGCAGCCTCACCTCTCTTGTGCTGTTAGATCCAGCAAGACATATTTTCATTTAAGATCATGGGCCATGTATTTGTTCTAACTTTGTCACAAACAAGATATTGAAATGTACTCATAAAAAGCCCCTCATAAGAAAGAAGTGATGGTAGCTATTACATATATATTTTTTAAACTGATTGCACTCTTTGAAAAATATGAAATCATGCTTTTTTTAAAAAAAAAATATGGTTGAAACTTTAATGTTAAAACTGAATCTATACAAAGCAACTGTAGCTCAAATTAAAAAATACCCTGTCACCAGTAGGGTTTTCTTTCTGCTTATGTATTAATACTTTGCAGATGCATTATGCATATATTCTATATTTAATATTGGCACTTACTAAGGAAAATTATGACGTTAAACATCTTTTTGAAAATATACGCTGAAGTATCTCTAGGAAAATGCACTGCTTCAATTAAACTCTTAATACTGTCATCTTAAAAAAAAAGCAGACTTTCATGACAGGATCATTTGAAGGCCTGTTTTTAAACATGAGAGAGATTACAGGATTTTTGGTTTTCCTTATTTACACTGCCCAGGGCAGCAAGGAAAAGTATGTAGCCTATAGACTAGTCATATACTATAAACCTTCTAAACCATGTGATATATCCTTGCCTGTTTTAACCTAACCTAGGTGTCATTAACAATTTATACCTACATGGGCAACCAGATCCATCCATCTACATTCTCGTCTATAGCTTTAGCCTCTAGATATCTTTCTTCCAAAGCTGTTAAGACTTAAATAGGCTGAATTGTTAACAGATTTCTCTGAATCTTTCCAGAATTTTCTGCCTCACTTTTTGGTAAACCTTATTTCCCACTCCTGAGAATCCATTTTAATCCAGCTGTCTGTCCCCCACCCCGTTATGATTATTCAGCAAGATTATTCAACCGCAAAAAGAAATTAATTTGTTCTACTTCTGTGCCTGTAAATCAGATATGAGATCAGGAACTCCAAAAATTATAAGGTTTCACAACATTAGAAATGTTATGTGCTGGGGAAAAGCTTAATGCAGAGATATACAGAGCAACCACAGCTGCCATTTATGTCTGAATGTAAATGTTGATCTACATCTCAATGGAAATCAATGGAATTGGATAACCTGCTTTGTTTTCATACTTTCCTGCCTTGCATTTTCAGGCTGAGAGTTTAAAACATTTTAAGAGAGTGATTTGCACATAGGCAAAAGAAGCCAGAGAGTACAGCAAATAATTTGGCTATATCCTGCATTCCTATGGAAACATTCTACCTCACCAAGCAACAAAGACCAAATACAAAGACATTCAATCCGTTATGGTTCATCTTTCTTGCATTCCCATGTGACCCTTCACTATTATAATAGAATCATAAAACAGTTTGGGTTGGAAGGGACCATTAAAGATCATGTAGTTCCAACCTCTCTGCCACATGCAGGGATATCTTCCACTAGTTCAGGTTCCTTGAAGCCCTATCCAACCTGACATTAAACACTTCCAAAGATGGGGCATGCACAGCTTCTCGGCAATCTCTGCCAATGGCTCACCACCTTCACAGTAAACAATTTTTTCCTTATATTCAATCTGAATCTACCCTCTTTCCATTTAAAACCATTGCCTCTTGTCCTGTCACTATAGGCCTTTGTAAAATGTCCCTCTCCATTTCCTCATAAGCTCCTCATAAGTATTGAAAGGCCACTGCAAGGTTTCCTTGGAGCCTTCCCTTCTCCAAACTAAACAACCCAAATTCTCTCAACCTTTCTTCATAGAAGAGGAGTTCCAGCCCTCTGATCATTTTCATGGCACTCCTCTGCTCTCATTCTAACATGTCTATATCTTTCTTGTACTGGTGGCTCCAGAGCTGGATGTAGTACTCCAGGTGGGATCTCATTAGAGTGGAGTAGAGGGGGACGATCATTTCCCTTGACCTGCTGGCCATGCTCCTTTTTGTGCAGCCCAGGATACTACTGGTTTTCTGTGCTGTGAGTACACATCGCCAGCTAATGTTTTATTCTTCTATCAATAACTCCAAGTGCTTCTCTGCAAGGCTACTCTGAATGCATTCTTCACTCAGTCTGTATAGAAATATCAGGGATTGCCCAACTCAGGTTCAGGACCTTACATTTGGCCTTATTGAATCTTATGAGGTTCACATGGGCCCACTTCTCAAGACAGTCAAGGTCTCTCTGGATGGCATCTCTTTCCACCAGTATATCAACTGTACCACTCAGTTTCACATCATCTGCAAATTTGCTGAGGCTACACTCAATCTCACTATGTCACTGATTAGGATATTAAACAGTACTGGTCCCAGTACAGACCCCTGTGGGACTTGTCACTGATCTCCATTTGGACATTGAGGCATTGACTGTGACTCTTTGGATGCAGCCAATTCCTTATCCACTAAATAGTCCATCAAACCTATATCTCTCAAATTTAGTGACAAGGACATTGTATGAGACAATGTCAGACTTACAGAAGTCAAGATAGATGATGTCAGTTGCTCTTCCATTATCTGCCAATGCAGCCACTCCGTTATACTGAGTTATGACAATTATCTAGGAAGCCAGAACATAACAGTTTAATTGGAAATCCTAGAATTATTACTGACTCTTGACTTTTCATCTCACAAATCTATTGTTTTTTGCTCCAAAACAGGGAAAAATGATCAATGCTAGTACAAATCAAAACGAATTATCAGGAATTCACATACTAAATCTATATGTTAACCTATGTCAGACAATAAAAAGCATCATGAGGACAACAAATCAGACTTATGTCAGAGATAAAAATCAAACATTTACAAAAAAGAAAAAAGTAAGAACATTTCCAAGGGAAAATTCCAAATAGTCCTACTGGAATTTAGCTAAAGCAGAATGATTAGTTTCACTGTTTTGAAAATTAAGAACATTTACAAACTTTCATTTCCTTCTTAGTTCAGTAACAGATCAATAGAAATCTATTAGATCAAACCCTTTTCACATTAACATTTATATTTTGTTTTTATTTCCACAAAGTGTTAGGCAAATTGTATTTGAATGATACCATGGGATCACAAAAGCATTGACTGGAAGAAGTTGTGTAGTCCAGCCATCCACTAAAAATGTAATGATAACCAATATCATAAGACAGCTGTGGCTTTGCCAGTGTCTTCAGAACTTTCAAGGGTGGTGACTCAACAACTCCCTGGGAAACCTACTCCTGCCTATTCCTGTGTTGCACTGTTCTCCAGGCATTTTTTTTCCAGTGTACAGTCCAAGCAGTCTCAAGCCATGGTTTTTAAATGTTGTTCCATATTATTTTTTCTGACACTATCACAGAGAGCCTGGCACCATCATCTTTGCAAGTAACCTTTCATGTAGCTGTAGGTTGCAACAAGGTGGCCCCTTAGCTTCCTCTTTGTCAGCCTGAGCAGGTCCAGTCCCCGCACTGCCAGCCTATCCTCTTGGCTTGTGTGTTCCATTCTCCTAGCCATCTTGAACCTCATATTACTGCCTATTGAGCCTCAGTTAACCAACTGTTGAAAACATACATAATAAAACATCAAAAACTTAATTCTATTTGTACTTTGGGGTGCAAGATGTTAATAAGATTAGCACAGTAATAGTAACATGTTTCAAGACACTAATTTGTCTTTCAAGACATTGAAATCAGAATAGTTTACTCAAAAATGAAAGTGGAATGGGAAGTATTTTACCTTTAAGTATTTGCCCTTTAATTGTTAACTTGGGATATTCAGGACCATTATTATTTTCCATTCAGCTAAACCTTCCTTAATTATTTGCCTAATATTTTCGCATGACAGAAGTGCCCTAATTAATAAACTAACTCAGAAATTCTATATTCCCTTGTTTAAAGGAAGGATAATATTCAAGTTTTCCATTCATCCACTGCATTACTTGCATGAGTGACTGTATCCCTTGACATGATTCTTAAATCTCATGACCTTTTATAATTAAGGAGAGTTGGGATCTTCCAGCTTTGAACAGAGTCAAGATGGAGACCTGTTTGGGGAGTTCTGTTTGGGAGTTTCATTAATTCAGCTTTTTGCCATCCTGCCATTTTGCAGAGGCCTCTGGGCCTTTCTGCCCTTTTTCTCTTCTCTCTCTGGGATCAGTTGTTCAGGACCATGTGCTGTTTCCTGGAACCAGCTGCTTGGTGTGGCCGGAGTTCATCAGGAATTGGTTTGTTGCCTCTAAGAGTTTATTTTCCAAGTTCCTAAGTAGCAAGCTACATGTATATCATTATCCAGCTGCAGTGTATGAAGAATACAGGACAATTCTAGAACCTAATTCCCAGTTAGCTGACTTACTAACAGTGAATTCTACTTAGTTTAATGATTTTATCGCAGATGACTGCTGTGTAAGAACTGTGTTTTTTTCCAGAATGTCAAACATACCTTGTTTTTATTATGTTCTCTGATTGAAGTTAGTGAGACGCCTGCTTGTATGTTGAGATAACAATAAATCAAAATTCACATGTTTTCAAATTGTCCCTTCCATCCTAGTACCCATTTACAATTAACATGTTTAACTTCAAAGGGTCCCAAATCAAACTGCATACATGGATAATAAAAAACCACTGAATTTTCTTACAGTCCTTTCTACTAAGAATTCATTCTCAATGTGTTTAATAACCTACTTCAGCTACTCAACTAAATACACAAGATTTACTGCATAAATACCAGTTTTTTAGCCTTGTGAAGAATAGGGTGATATCATCTAACCCAAACCATGATTCAGATGGAAGTAAGTTTTTTTGCACTTTCTTCCAGAGCCACGAAAGTAATGATGTAAGTAAAGACACAAATTGGGAAATAGTCATGCATATTTTCACGTGTCATGCATATTTATGTAAAGTCAGAAATTATCCATCGTTGTAGAATTAGACCCTAAAACTATAGTAATAATAACAAGCTTGTAAACTGGAATTTTAGCACAATATAATTGGACAGACTGATTGCATTGCCTGCAAAAATAAAATCTGGTATCCAACATAGTAACAGATCTAACCACAACTGTTATGAATCTTGTTAGAAGTAACCTAGCATTGTCTAATTATGAGATCTTGTAAAAAGTATATAGTTTTATCTTTATTATTTATTTTTCCCCCAGAGAAGCAAACTTCCCTTAAAATCCAGTAAAGAAAGAATGACTACACAGAGACCTGTGAAAAATAGGTCTTCTAGAACATCAAATTTCTTCTGTAGGCCAGGCTATAGGCTATGTATAACATTTAGAGTGCAGTGCTTGCCTTTCTAGGTGAAGAGAGTAGACTGAATTCTGAAATAAGTCTCAGGTGAGAAACATGCCAAAAAATGGACTCCAAGCCTGAAGCACCTGCAAAAACCAGTTTATTCACCACATCAACGACTTTAAAAACTTTTCATGTTTTAGACTGCTATGAATAGTTTAGATAACATCCTTCAGTCCTCACCACTTCTGTAAAATGAGAAGTAGTTTGACCATTTATTTTGCTGTTCAAAGTTGCACCCTAAAATATTTATGCAACAGATGGAGCTACATTTGTCTTAAAGTGTTTTCTGTAACAGGAAAAGACACTAAGTTCAGCACTAGAAGAGGTGTTAGAGGACAATCAAGTATTGAAAATGAACTAATTACCAAAAAGAACTGCAACTGCTCATTATTTTTTTTAATTGAAGTATTGTAAATACAGTTATGTATTCAAGTTTTCATTTTTAAAAGTCGATTAAAGAAGCAAAAATTTACATGAACTAGTAACAGAACAAATTCTATGAGAAATTCTTATGTACCTTTGAAAATGAAGGAAAACAGTACTGCAAGGAAGGATTTTTGAAAAGCCAAAATTTTTTCGAGGTGAGTAAATTAACAAAACAAAAATATCCCTAAAACACTGAAGTTGTTACAGGAAAGTTAATTATAGGATTTTAATCAGTTTTTGGTTTTCATTTGTCGAAAATACATCATGGCAAAAAAAGTCTTAAAAAGTTTCATTGACATTTGTCCATGGCAAAATAATTGAAAAATTGACTGGAATAAAATAAACGTATTATTTTGACACTTGGATTTCCTGAATGTCCTTCAATTATTGATTGTATATTCACTCGAAGTGCATTTAGATAAACACAAGTAGCAGCTGATTCTGCCTCCAGAGGCACTTCTCACCTTATTTTCAATGATTTTGGAGAATATTTGAAATTCTGTCTAAAGAGTATTGTAACTGACATGAATTTTAAACTTGGACTCTAGGATATATCATGGTTTGAATCACAGAACTATAAAGCCTTGAGTTACAGCATGGGCAAAAGTGCTGGAATAGCAAAGAATAACAACCACAGTTATAAGTGAATAGAATTTCCTGACTTTTAGCTTGTTGACCCAGAAGAAATTTCATTAATAATTTCATGATGATGAATTCTTTTCATGGATATAATAATATTAAAGTTTTAGATCCTTAAATTTTAGATTATAAATACTGTTCTTTTACTTACAGATATTAAGTATATGGGCTGCCTAGGTATTCCTCTGCTCACTACCTATTACCTGAAGAAAATATCCTTGTATTTCCTGCGAAAGGATATAGAACATAGTAGTATACAGGCAACTTCCTCCTAAAATAACCTTTTCAAAAACTTTTACCTTGTTTTTGTCAATCAATCAGTTCAGATAATTCATCAGACTTCTTAACAATGGGTATGCTTTGGTGATATAAAAGTCCAGAGCTATATTTTAACCAAGCAGTGCAGAACGTCCTTTCAAAAGCTACCACAGTTTCATAAGAGACTCTGAGAATTCCAGCATTTCTCGTCAGAAATACTTTCACTAAAGAGCCTGATAATACTGTACGTAATCCAAAGTGCTTAGGTGTTGAAAGTGCTCATTCTTCCTCAACAGGTCTGGACTTCACATCATAGCCTGATTTTTCTTTTAGTCTTGGGAAGAGGGCAATACTTTTTTTTTTTTTTAAGTGTTTTAGAAAATATTATCCCAAATTTTACCTCCTAACTCCTCAAATGAAGATGTTTTCTGAAAAAATAGCTTGAAACAAAACCAGAACAGTTAAACTGATGGGAGATACAATATATCTGTGCTCAGACCTAAGATTTAAATTATTCTAGTGGGGAAGTAACATTTTACTCTTCGCACACCAATTTTCCTTCAAGGATATTCTAAATTCCTTATGATAGTAATCTGCTATTTTTCCCAATACATCCTGAAAAAATGAGGCCAAACTAAATGTTTTGCTTTGCTCCAAATAAGGTGTTCTAAAAGAATGTTAAAGATACCACTTATTTTTCCTCTAGACCTTTATTCACACACCCACATCTACCCACCATAATTAGACCCAACTACAAAAGATTACATGAACTAACTTATTTTCCTGAGCATAATGTTTAGTTCCTGAACTTAGATTGTCCTCAAATGTGTATATTGCACCTACAGTAACTGCAGGTAAACTGACCAAGACATATAAACAGACAAGGAGACTTGATTCAAATAACTCATTGTAATTTTTTCACTGAACCAATAAGGCGATCTGGAAGAGCAAAATCTGCTCCCTACAGATGAATCAGACAAACCTAATTTTTTCCAATATAAAGCTACAAAAATATCTATTGTGAGGTGAGGGTGGATTTATGCTGGAGATATCACCACAGGAACAGATATCATGTTACCCACCTGACACCCAGAAAGAGATGAGATACTCTTTAAGTGGGCTTATTGGTAGCTGCACACACACTTAAAAAGGCTGTGGCAACAATAAATGCTTTAAGATAATTGGAAGTTTGTGTTTGAACAAAGACAAATACATTTAAAGAAAATATCAGAGGTTAACTTATTTCCTGAAGAATTATATTTCTTTTGCTGTTCTTTATGTATAGATAGATATATATGGCTAGATTTTAAAGCTACATGAATAAGTGAAAATAAAAAACCTAAGCTGAGAATAAAAATACTTGAAAGACTTTTTGACTATTTATCTTTCCACTAACACGTAATCTGTTTTGTCATGAAACACACTCATTACTTAGAGCAGCCATGCCTTTGCTAGTCCAGAGTAATGTGTACCCTTCAGCATATGGTTATTCTCCAAAAGTCTTTGCTAAAAAAACCAAAAAATTCTTTTCATTTTTTTCAGATGAGTTTGATAGTGAGTTAATTATGTTAATTGACCTCTGGTGTTTCTTTTCATGTGCCAGCTCTGCACCTCATTTGACCTCAGGCTTGCAAAAACTAATTAAAAAAAGAGCACAGAGGCAACTTTAAAACTCAAAAGAGCCAAGACAGATAACAATAGAAGACTTTCTCTACTTTTTCTTTTTTTCCTCCTGTTTCTTGAAGAAAGGAGTTCTATATTCTTAGTAAAATCCACAGACTGTCCTAGATAATAAGATCATCTGGGATCAATTACTGTCAGGCACAATGGTTCTTTAATCCAGGTTTGAGAATGAGATAACTGTTTATCTCGGTAAAAAATGAACACTGACATTTGTCTTAAAATTTTAGGACTGCATAATTTTCATACATACTTACTGGGAGGGCCTTCTGTTCCTAATTTTTCTCCTGAAGGGGACAATTAAGGAGGCAGACCATCTTGCATAGTATAAAGTGTAGCACCTTATACGAATTTTAAAAGGCATTTTTTTTCTACATAAAGAGTAGACAGCTGATTTCAAAGAATTATGCCTGCATTTAGATGTTCTCTATGAAACCCAAATTTCTGCCTAAAGAAGGATGTATTTTCAAAAGCCAATCTAAACCTGAGCTGCTGGAGGAGATTGTTGCATCTTCTTCTCCGTGTACTCTCTGTCTTCCATCCCCATCCAGCTCTTCAGCTCATACAGCTCTGCAGTCAGCCAAGTCATAGCTCTGATGTGCTGGAAACTAACAAATATAAATCCCACGAACCAGTCAGGTTTAGGTCAAGTATGATTTTGTCTGTCGTACAAGCATCCCGAAATATACAGGAAAGATAACATTTTTGGTAGCAGGAGCCTTAAGGTAATTCAAGTCAATCAAGAAATCAAGTACCAAGAGGCAAATGAAATTATTTTCATTACCTGTAGAGTGCAGAGCATACAAATAGGCGTTTGGTAATGTTTTCCTCCTATACTCTGTGGCATTTTGCAGGATAGTGGCACTTCACGGAAGTATTTTTTTCACACTCTGCAAACGTGTTCAGCAGAAGGACAGGCAGAAGAAACCGAAAGGTTAATTTGTTCCAAAACAAAATTTACACAGCTGCATCCACTTTCATAGGAAGTCTCATACACTCTTGCTGTTTTATTTATCTCTTTCTATCCACTATTTCTCCTGGACCAGGTAATTTCGTCACAGGGCACTACATCATACAAGATTGCCTGGTAAAGTGTAGAGTGCTGAGTGCTATACTGAATACATACCAACTCCTTCAAGACAATGCATGTTCAATCTCATAATATTGAGCTGGAAATGTAAAAGAAAAAAACCCTGAAATTGTCACTCGCTATGAACCGACCTATCAGAGGCTGGATATTACCCTACTGTCTAAAACTATTTCTGCATATGGTACAATTGATTGTCCATACAGGTAGGTATCTGAGCCACCGGAAAGGCCTAGGTATTGGTCCTAAATAATTTACTTGCAACTGAACAGCACAGGCTGCCTTCACAATATTGTCTCACTTGTAATAGAGATACATGGAGAAATGTTATCTGTTGGAATACATCCAAATCCCTCAACTGTATGTATTAAAATTAGGCTGTAATACTCCAAAACTGCTTACTACAAATGCAGCAGTTTTGGAGTGTTAGGATAGAAATGCTGTCAATCCCAAACAGGCTTTTATTATACAAGGAATCCATTGTGTAATACACATTGCTTATACGTAGTTCTCCACTTGGAAGGCTGCAATAACTTCCTTAGAACCAGCAGGTGGAGAAATGCTTCCATTTAAAAAATTATAAGTGAGAAAAGACATGTTCAGCAGCTATGGAGGAAAGCAGCTGCACTTTCTAAATCTATTCCTTCCTTATAATCACAAAATCCATACCAGTCTTAGTTTCCTAGGTAACCCTGTGAAACCGAGACTACTAGTAGAGACTAGAGGAAGTAAAAACAAATATAATTTCAAGTTCACCTTCCATTAAATAAGTTTAAAAATGTCAGCTTTGATAAGACTCAGAAATTTAGATTATATTTTTTTTCATCGTACAGTGGCTTGTATATGACACTCCCATTTCCATACAACTGCTTGGAATGACTCCGTAAGACAGCAGAGTATTGCACAATTTTTTTCAAGAACGCATACGCTGACCTCTGCTAGTTACTACAGTTGACACAGGCTTTTTATTGATCACTTGTACTGAATATAAGCATGGACACTAACACTATAGAATATCAGAATCACACAGTCACCATCTTGTACTTTACTGAGGAAACCTGTTCAGAAAAGAGCCATCAGCTGACACATATTAACATTACAGGAACTCAGAACATCAAACTGACTAAAGATGCTGAGACAGCCAGTGGAAACTCCCTTCCCACATTTCTTTATCTGTTGTCCTTCTAGGAAAAAAACTACGTTGTACGGGAACAGAATTGCATTTAAAATGTACATGGAATTTATGTAAAGCAAACCCATTCATATCCTCTTCTTCAAAATGAAGTCCACTCAGTATCTGTCTTTATTGAGAAAATGGAAACACAGATTCTGAAATTGCTCTGGATGAAGAGAGGCTATAAACCAATGAAAGAATAAAACTGTGTGCTATGTATATTTACATCCAGTCTACCTTTTTTTGTCGTTTACAGAATATGCATGGGATTGAAATGTGGAAAGAAAATATTCACATCCTTCAGAGAATGAGCTCTGTGAATTTCAGCAGAGCACTATGTGCAAAACTGGATTTGACCGACAAAGCTGACTGACAGGTTGACAAAGCTGGTAATTATATTATAGATCTCTAGATAACTAGTAATCTTAAGGGTTCCATTGTTAACTATAACGACAATTTAAGCAGTCATTCTGCCTAATTTCTATTGTTTCTTTTGAACCTTGACCCATATTTAGAAAAAAAAAATTCTATTAGAAAAAATATAAGTATTAATATGCCTTAAGTATACCACAAAACCAGACAAATAGACCTTTAAATTAAAACAACAAAATTTTTAAAGAAGTGGGCAGTAATAGTGAAAATTACTGAAGAACTTATTTTAGCTGGAGAACATACATTTTTTTCCAAACTCCTTAATTACAGGCGCAAGTATCTGTATGCAGCTACAGATACACCATCTGCTATGCAGGCTTTCAGCTGGAGACCTGCATTAAAATTTAGGGAAGAAAGCTGATTTTGTACAAGTTGGTCTTTGTGTATTTATAAGTCGAACTGAATCCACAAATTCAGTATCTGAATTAGCTGCACAGTGATATAATTTCTGAAGACACAGTTCCTACAAAATATGTAGTTTTAGCAAAATGTTTAAGCATAGGTAAGAGATGTTGTACGATCAGTGCTCATAGTACGTGTTTCAGTACCCCAGGTACTGAAAAAACAACTGTGAAATACCTAAAAACCCTAAAAGCTTATTCAGTGTAATGACCTTTGCAGAAATAAGCAACCAGATTTCTAGAAAGTATAGGAGAGCTTTTCAACTGGTGCTGCCTTTCAGCCTCACATAAACTGATTTCCATTTCACACTTGATTTAAAAATCAGAATTCTCATTAATATTGAGATATTTTTGCATTTTGTTTGTGGTGAGTAAAAGGTGTGTAACATGCAGCCTTTCCCTAAAAAGCATCAGATCAGCTAAGATTAATCAGAGGTCAAACTGCCTGTGACACCTTACTTTCCATGGTTTGTCACCATTTTGAGGGTTTTCTGACATGCCCATTGTGACAGAGACCAGTAACCCTTCCACTTTGTGCTCTGAAGCAATCTATGCAGCAAATGGTGTTGAATGAACGCTTTATTGGGTACATCTGTAATGCCTCAATTACCGAGGAGACCAACCGTTTCACAAATTAGAAGTCCAGATGAAACTTTGAAGCATTTTGTACAGTCAGCTGCAGACAGAAATATGCATGATTAGCCTTGCCAAGCTAGTTGTGATCTAGAAGCCCAAGTTAGCCTGGAGCTGCACCTGAATTCATGTGCCCTGTCATGGCCATGGGCTATGCAGCTTACACAGGCTGTCACTCCAGTCTGTAGGTTTCCCCATTTAGACGTGTCTCACAATGAACTAGAGGCACTTACCTCATAATTGATAGCTCCTTTCTAGGTAAAATTTTCTCAGCAGTATTGTGGATTAACTGGTTTAGGTATTTTAATTTTTTTTTTCCTAAATATAGAAAAAATAAACCTTAGCTGCTCTCTAGTTACCATAGCAACTGTAAGGTATTATGGCACTTATCTGAGACCAAACACATACACACAGCATTTTCTATGTATAAAACTAATGTCCGAATCAACTTTTATATATGCTAACACCATTTAGTTTTCACATTTTGCCTGTTTTACAGGTGACCCTTCACATGACCCTAAATTTCTTAGAATACTGTTAGAATAATAAAATCATAGAATGATTTAGGTTGGAAAAGACCCTTAAGATCTTTGAGTCCAACCGTAAACCTAACACTTGCAAGTCCACAACTAAACTATGCCCCTAAGCACCACATCCACACATCTTTTAAATACCTGCAGGAATGGTGACTCAGCCACTTCCCTGGGCAGCCTGTTCCAATCCCTGACAACCCTTTCCATCAAGAAATATTTCCTAATATCCAGTCTAAACCTCCCCTGCCACAACTTGAAGCCACCTCATCTCATCCTATCACTTGCTACTTGGGAGAAGAGACCAACCCCCTCCGCGCTACGACCTCCTTTCAGGTAGTTGTAGACAGCAATCAGGTCTCCCCTCAGCCTCCTTTTCTCCAGGCTAAACAGCTCCATTTCCCTCAGCTGCTCTTCATAAGACTTGTGCTCCAGACCTCTCACCAGATTTGTTGCCCCTCTCTGAACTCTCTTTAGCACTTCAATGTCTTTCCGGTAGTGAGGGGCTCGAAACTGAACACAGTATTTGAGGTGCGGCCTCACCAGTTCCGAGTACTGGGGAATCATCACTTCCCTTGTCCTAGGGTGGAAAGCGTAGATGAAACATTTTGGGGTTTGTGACCAGTTTGTGTGACAGCAGCAAGACTTATAACTGCTGAACTATCGAGTCAGTAGCTGGAAAGGAATAAATTACATACAGGGTCCCAAAAAAAGCAATTACTCGTAAGTGAACAAACTAATAAGACTTCAATTAATAGTGAAGTTAACAGGTACACCGAGCCACAATTTGTTCTGTAAGCCAAATTGTCAGTAAATTGTTTTTTCAGGCACAGCTTATCTATGCATTTTTTTTCCTGAATTCAGTTTATACTAACTTCTCACCTGAAATGCCATGATAGTCCAGGAAAGAGAGCAGGAGCATGCAATCTCAAGTTATGTTTAAGCGAAATGACAGAACTCATGGTTAATAATATTTCATACTGGCTCATGGTATACAACGTAGTTTAGTTCTAGTTTAGCTTTGCTTTTCTTGCTTCTGATAGTTACGAAAAATAATTGTGAGGAGAAAAAGCTCTTTTGACCTGTCTTTTGTATTTTCTTTCATAAAATTTTTATTATTATTAACACAGTTCTAGCTCAAATCAAGCATTTATCAGCTGTAAATTGCAACAGTACAACTTAACAGAACTTGATACAGAATTATACATCAGTTTTCTATCATAGTATTTGATAATAGTTTTTTTAATGGAGTAAAATTATCCTAACAAAGGCAGTGAACCCTGGGAATTTCTGCTTTCCAAACCATCAGTCTCACTTCAGTGCAAAGAGCTTTTTCCTGGAAACCTGCCAGAAGGCCCAAGTTCGCGGAGCTGTCGTTGATTCTCCCAACAAAATGAGAGAGCTCTTGCTCAGAATGGGGAAGCAAGAGACCACAAAAGCCGTAAGAAGCTTTGTCCTGTATAACAGACAACAGAACAAGGGTGTACTTCTAACTGAACCCACTCCCACCTCCAGGCCCAAGGACTACCCCTCGATGGCCTCCCACAGGCTTCTTGCATCATGCTGGCACAGCAGCCTGGAAGGCACCAGACCCACTGCTCGCTTCTGTCCGGGGCTTCATCCACAAGAGATGGCACCTCACCATGCTCCAGTGGCAGGGCCAGAGGACCCCTGGGGAAGAAGAGTCCATGCAACACTTGGCAATCAGCAATTCTCTTATGGAGTGCTAGGAGACACTGTGCAGGCTGGCAGGGCCTCCCTTTCCCACTGGCAGGGTGTCTGGATACTTTGCCCACTCTCAGCCACTGTCAAGCACAAAGGGCTGTGCCGCTTGCAGGGCGTCAGCTTGGTGGGGTTCACTGGGGACCCCTGACCCTCCTGGAACTTTCTTGCCACCATCTTGTTGAAGGGATCCCAGGAATGGGACGAGGAGGAGCTGGAGCCCAGGGCCCATGAGGGGAGGTGGCAGGGGTCCCTGTGCCCAAGGGGCAGCCTTTCTCTCAAGCAAGCAACATGGTAGGTGGGAGTGAGCCCCAGGAAAGGGGCTCTCAGACCCTGCCACTCTCCTCCCTTTCCCACATTTGTGCACCTTTCAGGCCACAGATCTCCCACGCCCAGACCCACCATCTACGACCACACCCATTGAACACAGTTACAGCAGCCTCATGCTGTCACCAGCCACCTCACTGCCTTTTGTTCTAGCCCTGCAAAAACAAGGAACCCTGCAGCAGGCCCACAGTGCGAGGACCTTGGGTGCCAAGCATGCTTGGAAGGGAGAAGAGGCTGAGCAGCCAGGAGCATGGGTGCCAACCTCAGGGTAAGACATCCCAGAGCAGCGCACCAACACCATGGAGGAGTGAGGCACCTCCCAGAGGAGGAACATCACCCCTTATGCCATGAGTACCATCGACCTCGCTTCTCTGATCGATAGCGTACAGCACATGGCTATAGGGTGACCATGGAACGCTTTGGAGCACAAACCTGTCTGTGTGTCAAGCAGCAGCCAGAGCAGCCAGACAGGTGGTTGCCCACTTTGGCATGGGACATCACAGAGCCACTTCCCTCAGCTACAAAGGAGCAAGGCACATCCCAGGAGGTGGAAGCAGAGGCAGCAGAGGAAGAGGAGGAGGAACATCGCACCTTGTGCCATGACAATGGTCAACCTTGCTTCTCTTTTTGACAGCATGCAGCATATGGCTGTAGGCCCACCAAGGAACAGCGTTGAGCCCAAGTGTGTCTGCCTGCCGGGGAGCAGCCCCAGCCAGTGAGAGGCTCCTCTTCTGGGCAGTCACTTCAAAAGAACAACAAATCCCAAAATTCATCACGAACTGAACTGGTGCAAAGGCTTAGAAGTTTATTTCAACACCTTAAGTTTCTTGAAAACACGGTGAGTCTTCAGAAGAAAGGTGACCTGTAGCTCAAAATGACTGGTGAGAAGACTCCCACATGATCAGAGGTAAGTATTCCCATACTAGCAGCAACTGCAGCAATTCCTTCTAGCTCTGGGCTAGGCATTATGCGAGAGGAGTTCTGTTGCTCAGGAAGTGTGCTAACTGCTTTGAAGTAACCTCAACGCTAATGGTTCACACGCTGTAATTTGGGAACTGTTTCTCAGAGGTTGTGAAGTGCTTGCTACAGGATACATCGATGTTATTTTGGAGTAAGGTGAAGGCTCCCTTTGCCCATATTTAACTAAATGTGAATCAGCTCTGAACAGAACCAAAAGCTGTGTAGGCAGAATATATTAACTTCAGCTCTCTGCTATGCTAGCAGAGTTACTCTACAAAGTAGCTTACAGCACAGGCAGAGTGAGCCCACATCTGCCCACATCAGACATACAGATTGCAGGAAGGAATAAGTACCTAAGAGGAATCAGGAGTCTAACAGTCTTTATTAATCTGGGCTTTAACCTCTAAATACAAAGTTCATATAAGTGTAATGTTAGGATAAGCAAATCTGTCATGTGCTTACATTGAAAGTTTATGTGTAAATCCAGAGCAATATTTAACTGCTCTGATCCCCATGAAAAGCCACCTCCGCTTTATTTGTAGATATTTTCTACTTCCATGAAATTTTTTAGCAGAAAATTGGGCAACTTCAAATAACTTAGATGGGATAAATGTGTTTCTCATTATTTTGAGTGCTACATGTCTGAGGAACTGTAAAAGGACAACACTTGTTCTCTTTTCCCCACACCATGAGATTAAAGGCGTCTCAGCTGGAATGGTATTTACTGTTTACCAACAAACCTCAGAAAAGTCTCAAGTGAAAATAAGAACTCAGTATCTGAGGACTTGGTTCTTTTCACTCTTTAACTTAAAAAAAATGGAAAAGCTGAAATTGTAATATCTTTCTGTACAGAGCTAGCACATAGTTTCTTTTCACCTCAGAACTCCATAAAGTAAAAATAATCTAAAATAGTACATCCACACTTAAAGAACTTTAAAGATTCATTATAGTTCTACGCAAAAAACTGCAGCTCTAACAAGTTTATCCAAACAACAAATGGCTCATGACTATAATTCTGTGTTGCTTTTAGGCTTCTAAGTTTATCAGTCTCACTTCAATTATCAGAGCCTGACCTGTTTATCTAGTTTATTTGTCTGAATAAGCTTTCCCATACTTTACTGGAGAGGAGACACAATCTGTGACCGGACTTATTACTTATGCCCAGCACAACTGTTACCGCAACACACACAGTGCTTAACATGAGATGTGAATCACAGAATCATAGAATGTTAGGGATTGGAAGGGACCTCAAAAGATCATCTAGTCCAGTCCCTCCTCTGGAGCAGGAACACCTAGATGAGGCTACACAGGAATGTGTCCAGGCGGCTTTTGAATGTCTCCAGACAAGGAGACTCCACAACTCCCTGGGCAGCTTGTTCCGGTATTCTGGCACCCTCACTGAGAAGAAGTTTTTTCTCATATTTAAGTGGAACATCCGGTGTTCCAGTTTGTACCCATTGCCCCTTGTCCTATCATTGGTTGTCACCAATAAGAGCCTGGCTCCATCCTCATGACACTCACCCTTTACATATTTATAAACATGAATGAGGTCACCCCTCAGTCTCCTCTTCTCCAAGCTAAAGAGACCCAGGTGCCTCAGCCTTTCCTCGTATGGGAGATGCTCCATTCCCTTAACCATCGTCGTGGCTCTGCGCTGGACTCCCTCCAGCAGTTCCCTGTCCTTCTTGAACTGAGGGGCCCAGAACTGGACACAATATTCCAGATGTGGTCTCACCAGGGCAGAATAGAGGGGAAGGAGAACCTCTCTCTTGACCTACTAACCACCTGCCTTCTAATACACTCCAGGATGCCATTGGCCTTCTTGGCCACAAGGGCACAGTGCTGGCTCATGGTCACGGTCATAGGTGAAACAGTTCATGCACTCCTTTTTGATTGAGTCAGTAGCCTACCTGTTGTATCACCCAGCAAGCTTGGCTTAAGTTCAATTGTTCACTTGTATTAAATATTACAAAATGGTATTTTTGCCTTTGCTACACCTTATTGTAAACTAAAAAATCTAATAAAAATAGTCTCCAAAATGTGCTGTATCCAGCACTTAAATTCAATCAACTCTTACAAAATGTTAGAAAAATCTTAAACTGAAGATTTAAATAATAAGTAACTATAATGGAATGTCCAGATTTTGAAAACTACTTGCTTCATGTGTTCTGCACTGTACTCCTTGTGAAAAGTTTCACAGCCTGTACCTTTTTGGCGTCTTACATGTCTACATGAGCACACGTTGTAGTATCTACATATACGATGGTTGTACAGCAGCTTTTGCTAATGTGTCCTACATTTAAGACTTTCCCCCAGATAGAATTCATTACATGCTGAAACTAAACAGTTTAAAAGTTTAAAAAAGTAAATTGATCATCACTGCCCTTTTATCTCTCTCTCTTCTGTGATGCAACTTCAGTGATACAATATTTAAGAGATTTTGTCTACTTCAGCAGAGATTTTTGTCTTTACTGATGTCAAATATGATTTCTTATACTCAGAACTGAGCTCTCTGAGTTCACACAGCAGTTTTTGATATCTATTGGATCTTAAGGGCCCTTCCTTCTCGAGATTGCTTTGTATCAAAACCAGCATTCAGCCCTGCAACAGTGCTGTTGTTTTTCTAACCAAAAATATGCCATTGATTTGCAGGAAGATGATTAACTGAGCAAAGATAGTTCTGTGTTTGCTAAAGGAAAAAAACACCATGTTTGCAGCCTTAGCTAGAAATGCATCTCTCTTCACTAGCTTCCATATTCTGGCCCAAACCCCTGTGATTTTAGTGGGCATGATGAAAGATGTTTTCTATGCAGCTCGTCTTGCAGAATAGGTTTTGTTTATAAAAATAAATAAGCAAAAACTGGAAGACCCAATCCAAAACAGAAAGAGCAATCTCATTTCAGAAATGTTTGCCCAAGTAGGTATGCAAATACTTATCAATGAAATGGAACCGTTGAAATACATCAGTCATACAAAGCAAGTTTTCAATATACCTTCATGTAGACTTTGTTTAAGGATACAGATAGTTTCAGGATTAGCCCTAAGAAATCCTTTCTTCCTAACAGTGCTTTGAGTGCTGACCAGATACTCAAAATTGTGACATAAATACATTTTATACTTTATTATGGTATGAGATGTACTAACAAAATCCTATATTTATTGCAGTCATTGTATCTACTGGATTTTATGAAAAAATATGCATAACGTACTGCAATGTTGCATTCTAGCTATGAGGATCCACAGGGGTAATACATGCACATATAGCGGTATAACTACATGAACTAGGAAAGTTCATTAACAAACATAATTTTTTGGATGTAGTCTTACTCCCTGCTAAAGAAGACAGACATATATTGGCATACTAGACATAAAAAAAATTAAACAAATGGCTCAGAACAGTGAAGTTAGGAGGTGCATTCCACAATGGGAAAATCTTGTCTCCTTGAGGACTTTCAAAGCAACACCGTATTTAAAAGATTGTGAAACGTCAAACATGTATGATCTTCCTTGGCAATATATCCATCCATATATCAGAGATGAGAACTAGTACTGTGACTAAGTTTACTCTTTGTCAGAAAAAAAAGGAGAACTTTAGTTGCATCCAGTTTTGAGGTGAAATTTTGGATATCAAACTGAGCTTAATGAAAGTAATGCCTGTGTCAATAATATAATTGCTTTACCTACTGCATTAAAAAGTTGTTCTTAGTACATAGCAAGAAGAAGCCAAATTAACTCAGTGCATAAAATTTGAAGTTTGCTGAAGTTTAGAAGAAGACAGGCAAACCAGCACCACTACCATCACAATTTCAGGAACATCAATAAACTAAACCAACCTCTGTCAAAATTGTTCACTTTTCTGTTGAAAGAGTAATATTGAGCAAATGAATACAACTAAAATGAATAAATATTCACTTTTGTTTGAACTATTTGGCATAGAACTTAATCACTTTGTAGAAGGGAGGAAACAACAGGTAGAGTGTGATGAACTTTAAACAAACTTTTATAATTCTGTCAAAATATTTAAGAAATGTAATGCTGATTAGATTATCTTGAGAGATATCTGCGTTCATACTCAGATTTTTTTTTTCTATAATTATGCATGAAATTTAATCATGTTTGTAGATTTTTTAAAAAATCTTCCTTATTTTGTCTGGTTTTCAAACTAAGCGAGCTAAATTCAATTATACATTGAATGACAGCTTTGAATTTAATGATGTTTAGATTTAGAACCATGGAAATTACAAAAAAAAAAAAAATTAGTCTACAGTGTATTCCATTTTTTCTCAAAGCAGAGTAGTTTCCAGTCAGCAGTGACAGTTTTCGTAACTTTAGGATGACATCTTGAAAGAGTACCATCACACACACAAATACAAACTAGAGCTCTGCAAAACTATATATGTTTTAGGCAAATTAACAGTAGAGTAGAATAAGAAAAATCACTTAATAGCTAAGAGCCTTTTTGGGAGAACTGACTGAATGCTAGCTTCTCCCTCCGAATACTACACAGAAGAGCATTTCTGTTAAGTGTTTTGACAATCAGGCTGCGATACGCTGCAGGGCCTGAGTTCAGAAAGTGGCTTTTAGAAGGCTGTAAGAAGCCAGGCTGCTCGTTAAATTGAAAATAAGTTTGCTCAGCTGTTGTTGAAGATGGCCAGAGATTCCTCCTCAAGGAGATTCTAGTATGTAACCACTACTACTCTGAGCAATCCGGTGAGCGAGAAATAAAGATGTGACCTGATGACCCCAGAAAAGGATCTTTGAGAGGGTGAGCAAAATTAACGTGCTTCTGGTTTTTATCTTTCTGATTCAGATCAAATTCAGAGAGTGCTAGCTGTTGTGTTGAGCCCAGAATTGGAAATCAGTAAAACATGTTTAACTAGATTTCAAAAGTTCATTGCGTGTCCCTTGGGAGTTAATTTAAAGTTGAGTGAAGTCCTAAAAAGGAGGTGGCTTTTGTACCAGATAATCTGCTTGTTCTTTTTTCATATTCTCAGAACAAATTTTCCTCAAATGCAGTGTGAGGTCAAAGACTTTACTACTAGACAGGCTTCAGCACTGGGGATACTTGGAAAGGGAGATGCAGTGGTGTCATACTGAGAAGAGGAATGATGTCATCTAGGGTGTACAAAAAAATGTGTGCACTCTGGAAACAGCTTCATTAGAAAGGAATGCAGAGACAGAGGTTTTATCTCTTCCTCTAAAACTGCCAAAGACTCACTGAAGTACTGAAGAACCAGTGGAGTGCACTGACTGTTTTTTCTCAGAAATAACTCAGACAAGAAAATTTATTCTTTCATTTGGACACTGCAGATGAAGATTTAATTTAGCAAGCAAGAATAAACAGCTGATGCTTTTCAACGTTAAGAAAAACCTCTGAAATGAAGAGCAAAATTGTTGTAAAATGTAAGAAGAAACTGCAACTCTTTGAGAGGTATTTAAGGAAGCTGTAGTATACAAGCGGTCACAAAATACAAAATCTGACCTTTCAAGTCTGAAAAACTGCTTCATATTATATCCAAAAGGTGTAAAATATACCGATGAAATTGAAATTCCTGCTCTTAATGATATACCAATTGCTCTTCATATTAACTTTCTGGATTCGTTGTTTTCACTCATGTAAATTATTTATTTACTAGAGCTGTAAAATGTGATCTATATTTGTTTTTGCTGTCTATACAGCAAATGTTATATTTTATCTTCTCTGTCACAACATCTTTACACTTTACCAGGTGCCTTTATACAGCTGTTTCCGAAACACTTAGGAGTGATCATTTTAAAGCTTGATTTCTATCAGGATTGCTCTACGGTGATGGGTATTTATTTACACACAATGCCTTGCTCTGATGTAAAGCCTCAGTCATAGCAAATATGACAAACTACGTGTTTAAATCAAGATGTAGTGAGAATACTTCTGAATTGCTCTCTAAAAAAGAAAGCATCTGGCCTTTAAATGAGTTGGTCTCGTTTGAATCCAGTCTGTCTGCCAAACATCAGATTAAATAGTCCTAGGAAAGCACACTTTATTTTTCACGTAGTCTGATATATCCAACAAATCATAGAGTAATTTAGGTTGGAAAAGACCCTTAAGATCATTGAGTCTAACCATAACCCTAACACTTGCAAGTCCACCAATAAACCACATTCTTAAGGACCATATCTACACATCTTTTAAATACCTCCAGGTATACTCACTCAACCACTTCGCTGGGCAGCCTGTTCTAATGCCTGACAACCCCTTCAGTGAAGAAGTTCTCCCTAATATCCAATCTAAACCTCCCCTACCACAACTTGAGGCCATTTCGTCTTGTCCTATCACTTGCTACTTGGGAGAAGAGACCAACCCCCTCCATGCTACAACCTCCTTTCAGGTAGTTGTAGACAGCAATAAGGTCTCAGCCTCCTTTTCTCCAGGCTAAACAGCCCCAGTTCCCTTAGCTGCTCCTCATAGGACTTGTGCTCCAGACCCCTCATCAGCTTCATTGCCTTTCTCTGAACTCTCTCCAGCCCCTCAGTGTCTCTACTGTAGTGAAGGGACCAAAACTGAACACAGTGTTTGAGGTGTAGCCTCACCAGTGCTGATACAGTGGGATGATCACTTCCCTATTCCTGCTGGCCACACTATATTTGGTATAATCCAGGATGCCGTCGGCCTTTTTGGCTACCTGGCCACACTGCTGGCTCACGTTCAGCCAGCTGTTGACCAACACCGCTAAGTCCTTTACAGCCAGGCAGCTTTCCAGCCACTCTTCCCCAAACCTGTAGCATTGCATGGGGTTGTTGTGACTCAAGTGCAGGACCCGGCACTTGGCCTTGTTAAACCTCATACAACGGGCCTCAGCCCGTTGACCCAGCCTGTCCAGATCCTTCTCTGGAGCCTTCTTACTCTCCAGCAGATCTACAGTCCTACCCAATCTGATGTCAGCCGCAAACTTACTAAGTGTGCACTCAAACCCCTCATCCAGATTATTGATGAAGAGACTAAACAGAACTGGACCAAATACTGAGCCCTGGAGAGCACAACTCACGACTGTCTGCCAACTGGTTTTAACTCCATTCAGCACAACTCTTTGTGCCCAGCCACGCAAACAGTTCTTTATGCAGTTAAGAGTATGCCCCTCCAAGCCATGAGCATCCGGTTTCTCCAGGAAATTGCTGTGAGAAACAATGTCAAAGGCTTTACTAAAGTCCACATAAATAACATCCACAGGCTTTCCCTCATCCACTAAGCAAGTCCCTTTGTCATAGAAGGAGATCAGGTTGGTCAAGCAGGTTCTGCCTTTCATAAACCCATGCTGACTGGGCCCAATCAGCTGGTTGTCTTGTATGTGCCACGTGATGGCACTCAGGATGACCTGCTCCATGACTTTCCCTGGTGTCACATCCACCCTCAGGTATGAATTTGGAGAAGTGACTCAGGTTTGTGGGTCCCCTTTGGTTGGAAAACAGTACACACAGTACTTAAGATCCGCAAACAAAAGGCTTTTGTTTTGCAGCTTGGCCTAAATGGTATATGATTCAGTGGCAGAAGGATTTACAGTATTGTAGTTTCGATTGGTAAACAGAAAAAGTTTGCGGCATATGCAGGGTTGTAAATCTTATGTTATTCTGTTACTTATAAAAGTAACAGAATATGGCTTCTCTTTATGTGTGATGGAGTTCACAGTCTCAGGTCCAGCAATGTGTAGTGTCCTCTGGTATCTTGTTCAGTTCATGTGGTGAGACTGATGGGCAGACCGGTCCTCAGGATGGTGGGTAGGCACCACCAGTGCTTGCACAAGGTGGGCTTTTATAGCCCTGTGGGTTGCCCGCTTGCATAACTTTTGGTCTTTTGTGGAGGTGTTATTGTGAAAGAGAGAAAAGTTTTGGGGGAAGGGGTGATTGTGAAAGATTGACAAGTCTTGGGCCACGTTGAAGGGTCTCAGCTTTTCCCTTTGTGCCATGCTGGGCCTATCAGAAGGTGGAGCTATGCGCCCTCCCGCACATCCCCCACCTCCTGTATCAGCCATCTGGCCTGGGCTGTTGCTCGTTAGCTTGTCCTTGATATGTAAATCGCAGTTCACCCCGTACTGAATGTATCATCTCCTGTGGCTGGATGAACAGGTTTTGCCATAATGTTTCAGCCATTATCCTTATCAGTACATGACACCTGGCACCGAGGTCAGACTGACAGGCCTGTAGTTCCCCAGATCCTCCTTCTGGCCCTTCGTGTAGATGGGCATCACGTTTGCCCACTTCCAGTCAACTGGGACCTCCTCGGTTAGCCAGGAGTGCTGATAAATGATGGAAAATGGCTTGGTGCATACCTCCATCAGCTCCCTCAGTACCCTTGGGTAGATCCCATCCAGACTCATAGATTTGTATGTGTCTAAGTGGTGTAGAAGGTCACTAACCATTCCCCCTCAGATTACGGGGGCTTCCTTCTGCTCCCTGTCCCTGTCTTCCAGCTCAGGTGGCTGGGTACCCAGAGGAAAACTGGTCTCACTATTAAAGACTGAGGCAAAGAAGGCTTTTAGTATCTCAGCCTTTTCCTCATCCTTTGTCACTGTGTTTCCCTCCACATTGAATAAAAGACCCCTACCCCTCCTTTTGTTTTTAATGTATTTATAGAAATATATTTATTGTCTTTGTCATGATTTCTGCTAGGATAGAATTAATTTTCTTCTTAGTAAGTGGTATAGTGTTGTGTTTCGGATTTAGAATGAGAATAATGTTGATAATACACTGATGTTTTATTTGTTGATAAGTACTTAAGGACTCTTCAGCTTCTGACTCCATGCCAGGTGCATGAGAATTTGGGAGAGGACACAGCCAGGACAGCTGACCACAACTGACCAAAGGGATAGTCCATACCATACGACATCTAACCTTGAGTCCCAGCTCTAGAGCATTAGGAGCTTCTGTCCAGAGACCTGCTAGGACTCAGGCTCCCTTTCCTCAGTCTCTTTCTTGTTGTGTCTCCCCCGACTGCAACCAAGAGTGGTGAAGAGGATCTAGAGATGTGTCCTGTGGGCAGGACACCCAACAGTCATGCAGGTTCCCAGGGCAGAATGACATGAGGCAGCTAGACCTTACCCAAACCTCAGCCTCCCTTTCAGCCTGGGAAGAAGGCAGTGTTCAGTGCTCTTCCATAACTTCAGTTCAAGCAGTAATTTAAATAGAACCTAAATCAGCCTGCTTCAATCCACTGCCAAACTAATTGTCAAGAGAATAAAACTTAAGCTTGTAACTTAAAACCTCCAGACCTGGCAGTAAATATTTCTTTTTGAGGCACTTAATTTTTCTCAGATTTATCTGCTATGTTATGAGAAACTTCCTTCCCACTTTATGCTCGTATTCTCTGAACTGTAGCAGCCTTAACATTTCGTGTCTATTACTGCTTGGCTTGAGATTACAGTCCTCACAAGAAGCACATGAATACCTGACCTATAGAGAATGTAAGCACATGTGTTGCAAAGGAGTTGGGAGAGATACCTACGTCACTATATGCACATGCTAGGAAGCTAACTGAAATTGAGAATTCTGTATAAACTGCTTTCAAAATTAATGTAGCTCCTGAGTACTCTTCTTGTCCAGAACATGTAACAGAGTGAAAAGGAGTCTACTGAGACCCATGATAAGAAGGAAGTGTATCAGAAAATCACATCACTTAAAGCAGAAAGGTATCAGGCAGGAATTTGTACTAAGATAGCTTCGAATGTACTCTTAGGCAAAAAAAAAAAAAAANAAAAAAGAAAAAAGAAAAAAGAAAGAAAGAAAAAAAAAGTACCAGTGATTCTCTAAAGGGCTGACCACAGCAATAAAGATGAGATTGAAAGTAAAGAGTACTTTCCTTACTGGATTAAAGTATGTTTGCTGGAAGAGGAAAAATAGAACCTAATAAACTTATAAGTGGGAGGACTCATACTCAATCTAGTTGTTACAACTTGGGGGGGGGGGGGGAGAGGGGAACGAAAGGAAATTAAAAAGAAAAAAAAGAAAAGGGAATAGATGTTATGTTTCACTGAAGAGGAAACTGGTACTTACATGTGGCTTTAGCAACACTGCAAATTTGTGAGTTAAAAGCCTGATTGCATATAGAAGATGTAATTAGCTCACAGCAGAAGGTGGAACATGCAGGGAAGTTGCCAGGGTCAGGACCAAGGACAGACTTTCTTAAACAAAATGGAGTTATTCTGGGTAAATGACATGGCAGATAGAGTGTTGTATCTTAGTTGCGGTGCCGAACATGGCATCAAAACAAAATTTTTGCATTTTTCCACAGGACCCCTGAAAGATGTAGAAGGCAAAAAAAAAACCCATGGATTCTGAAATGAATATAAAAAGTTTAATCTTATCACAAGCCACTCAAAAATATCATGATGAAGTATAGTCATGATGGTAGCTAGATATTACTATAAGAAAACCTGTATTAGGGTGCAAAAGTACTGCCCTAACATTTTTTTCTGAAATTCTTATTACAAAATTACAAAGGTATATCTTCAAACAAAGCAAAAAATGTTCTCTGAAAACTGCCAGCATATAGCTGCACTTCGATTATGCAAAAGGTTGTAAACAGTTCCTAGTTCTAACTGGGAGGAAATTTTCTGTCCAAGGAGATCCACTGGCTACATGCACAACCTGCCATGACACCTCTACAAAGCAGCAGAGTCATCCCCCTGGGCTCTGTTCTCAACTGCAGTGCAGCACGTGGGCAGAAGTATGGGTGCAGACATAGAATCATAGAATTATTTTGGTTGGAAGAGACCCTCAGGATAATTGAGTCCAACCATAACCTAACCTAACTCTAGCACTAAACCATGTCCCTAAGAACCTCATCTAAACACCTTTTACACACCTTCAGGGATGGTGACTCCACCACTTCGCTGGGCAGCCTGTTTCAATGCCTGACAACCCTTTCTGTTAAGAATTTTTTCATAATATCCAATCTAAACCTCCCCTGGAGCAAATTGAGGCCATTTGCTCTCGTCCTGTCACTTGCTGCTTGAGAGAAGAGACCAAAACCCTCCTTGCTACAACCTCCTTTCAGGCACTTGTAGACAGCAATAAGGTCTCCCCTCAGCCTCCTTTTCTCCAGGCTAAACAGCCCCAGTTCCCTCAGCCGCTCCTCCTAAGTTCTGCGCTCCAGTCCCCTTATGCAGCATCAACAGCAAAGCATAGAGGGATGTTCTGCAAAACTGTGCCTAAGACTAGGTTGACTAAAATATTTCACCACTTAATGTACTTAGAATGCGAAAAAAAAACTATTGTGTAGCTGAATAGGTGGGAAAATAAATTAAAATGTGCGAAGACTTAGCAAGGGATGTGCCTAGAAGCATTTCATTTTGTCACAGTCTTTGTAGTATTTAACTGATTTATGATAGACGATAATTATATTTATCTTCACAATTATAAACTTCACCAGAACTTTACAGCTTGTTTCTTGCCTTTTGGTACTATAATTTGATCAGTTTTATCCATTAACTAGTCTTAGTCCACCGGTCTATCCTAAAATGAGTTAAAACCTGCTAACGACAATGTGACTACTATCAAGTTGAATGACAACTACTACCCTCACAGGTCTACCTGACCTTGAGAGTACAGTCCTCTGAACCTCCTATTCGTAAAGTGCTCATACTTGTCTTTGCAGAAAGCTGTTGCTTTAAAAATATTTAGCAATTGGCAATACCTCTGCATCAGAAGTTCTAGATGTGAAAAGGAAGAAATACTTTTCCAAGGACTTTTTTCGTCGAAGAGAGAGAATAAGTCTGCAAAAAGTTTCTTCCTTGGATGCATGACATTACCCTCTTACAATGGAAAAGTTACGGGAAAACAAAATACAAGTTTCATATTTAACCTTCTTGCTTTCTTCTGTCTTTCCTCCAAATTCCCACCACTAGAAGAAATGAGCATTTCATAAGAACTCTCAACTTACCCAGCTTGAATTTTAGTTAAACTAGAACTGGAAAGGAAATCAAGTGAAATGTTTAAATAGAGTGAGTAATGGCTATTAGACTATTTTACATCACTATTATAGCCAAAGCAAAGCCTCTCCAAATCTTTCAAAATATCAAGCACACATCATAGAAGAAATTCTAAATAAAAACCAAAGTTCAAGTCAAACTGAACATCTAAACATTGCCACTGATATTGACTTAGACCATGACTTTTATGTTAACCTGTTTTATTATTTTTTTTATTCTTCTGCATTTTTTCTGAAAATCACTAATCAAATATTTATGAGGTACAAAAATGAAAGCAAGTTCATCATCTTCACACACTTTCTGCTAAGTCTTGCTTGACGCATTCTCTGACAATTTATTGACAATTTATTGGCATTGTAGAAAGCCTGAAATCTCTACGTTACCTTAGCTTTCAATTCTTCTGCTTTCCAATTGTCTTAATCCTCATATACACATTTCCTTTGCAGTTTTAAGAAAACATCTCCATAGTACTCTAAAACACATTGCTTTTAAAAGGTGTTGCTTAACAGGCTTTGAAAGAAATACATTTGATTACAAATTTTGAAAACTGAACCAGTTTTATATGTCTGCATCTCTAGCATACATATGCCCTCTCTTTCATTCTAGAGATGCCTATTGCAAATAAACTCCAGAACACACGTGCAATAAAACGAGGAATCATTGATAAGTTTAGCCTTCAGTGGAGTCTGGAACAACTGTTTCACATAAACTAGATGTCTTAGCATCTATATTTAAGTTAGATAGAGTAGCTGGTGAGCATTAAAGCAGCTACACAAATGGATTCAAGACCTCAGCAAAGCATATTTAACATGTAGGATAAAGGTTAGATTGACAGTCCTCGAAACAATTGCTTATTTTTCCTCAGAGCTGGATAATGGCAACAGCTACATACAGTATTCACATGGCCATGAGAGGGATCACTGCTATACTTTCACTTCTAATTCAAACCTCACACTTATGCTAAGCCCTCAGCAGAAGATTGGCTGCTATGATGTAGGCAAAGTAGGGAGGCATAAATTCCAGAAGGAACAACCTACTTTATAAGATTAGCAACTGAGGTTTTAATCTGAGCTTTAGCTATAAAGTCAAATTGAAAGAATATATAGACAGCCTTGTGCAAGATATAATCTCTCTTTAGATTGTCCACATGAGATAACATAAATGCAGGAATGTTTTCACAGCAGAAAAATAAAGAAAGCTTATAGGACTTAGCATGAAAACCTTTAGTTTGAAATTTAAAGAAAGTGGTTATTGAATGTCGTTAATCTCCTGCTCCTACTGAAGAAACTGAAGCTTCCAACTTTATGCTCATAAATCATGAAATCACTTTTTGAGAAAGCAGTTATATTTTTTTAATACAGTTTGAGTCAAGTATTGACTCAATAACCTCATGTCCACTACCTAATAACTATAAGTCTGGGAGATTTATGCTATAAAAATATGTATATTCTTCCCTGTTAAAACTGTTCTGAATTATTTTGTATACGAGAGAGTTATCTGAAGAGTCACACCACTACTACATTAAAAAAATCCTCACATTTCATACTGCCTCCTGCTGTATTTTGAGTTTATTTTTGAAACTATTTAGGGAAGTTTCTTTACCCTAGGTATCCTGGAGCAAAGTGTCAGGCATGAATTCCAGAAATTCCTCTTAAAAAATTTATTTGAAAGACGCAGTGCTAAAGAGCAACTCAAGCTGGGTGCCTCTGAGGAGACACCCTAAGTGAAGAAAACTCTGGGCAAATACACTCTTACAATATAAGTTTCCCACCCCTGACATGCCAGTTTGGGCCAATTGTAAAATCAGAGTGTGGGGTCTCCCTGTTCTTCACTAGATTCCTTCATTTCTCGTCTCTGCAAGCAATTGTCTTTTACTGGTCAGCCTGAGCATCAGTCTTGGCACTGCCCATCAGCTGCTATTTTGCACCTGCACATGGGAGGTTGTAGAAAAGTTCTTGACTAAAACGTTGGTAACTTATCACATTCTTCTCTTTCTTTCTTCTTTAGATGTGGCATTCCATTCCTTTACTTATCTTTAGGGATATAGCTCCCACTGACAATCAAAAGCTCACTTATCTTCTGTCTGGGGTCCTTAACTAGGCAGAAAGTTCAAAGGTTCATGTCTTGTGGCCTAAACAGACTTAGTTACTTATACTAAATGAGTTATGCTAAGCAAGTTCTTTAAGAAGCCATATACCAAATAATTCAATAACATAAGACCTGAACACAGGCTAAAGATAGTCTAAATTTCTTAATAACCTAAAAGAATAAAAATCTGTTATATGGGTTATAACTTGTGAAGTTATGAAGAAGGAAAACAGGAGCAATGTTGGATTTTTATTATATCTAGCATATAACATTTTCTAAGGTTCAGGTAAAGTATAGTAGAAACTGCTCCATCAGGTGTCTTGAGGTAACTTCAAAATAAACATAAAAAAGAGAGTATCATATCATAACACTAAATTATATTACCAAAAAAAGAACAGCTGAACTAATTTCAAGGCTGTGGTATCCACTGCACAAACATTAAAACCATCCAATTTTTAAAATCAGGCTGTCAATTATAGCAAGTCTTGTAAAACCTGATCTCTCATAGTGACCTGCTGAAAGAAGTCTGTTACTTCAGCTTCAGTAGGCAAGCAAAATATCTTTGGCTGCTGATAAAAAGAAAAAGCACAGCAGAGAAGTCTTAATAGAGATCCTTAGATTTTTAAGCTCTCATTACTCCAGGGACTATCAGTTTAAACAGATTCTTTCATTTTATTGTATCTTTAATTACACACCAGGCGAATCAATCACCCCCTCCTCTTTTTTTTCCCCATCTTTTTCTTGGCAGTGAGGGTGCACGGTAGCACCAAATACTTCACGTACTCACCATGAAACACCTAAGTGTTTTACAGATTTTAACTCAGTTTTACAGCATGTGTGTAAAATAAAGGCTTATGAAAATCTCTGTTCTCTATTTCCAGTAGCAGACAGACCTTAAACAGTATTCACAACATTGCTTACCCAGCGTGCCTGTGTAAAACCAATTCTTCTTCAGAATCATTAGGCCACTCGGTACTTCAAAGCACAGTGCCCACCGACCTCAACTGCAGCAAGTGTGACCCAGTATCTACCTTAAGCAGCCAAAATCAAGCACCTCACCAAGCGACTACCTGTAAGCTATTTTTCTTGAATTCATGCCATCTTTAGCATTGACAAGAACATAACTGAGTACTCACTCCCAGGAAAACACCTGACTGGCTTAACCACTGGGTCATGTTTCTTTTCCTGTATGCTTTCCAATTGCTGCAAAAGGTGAAGCAGTGGCTTTACAAACAAGACTTCTCCAAAGCAGATGCAGAACTCATTGCAGCTCTACAGAACACACAGCATGATATAATACAACAAACATAAATAATATATATTAGGAATAATGAAGTAAGAGCACACAGGCAACTAACACCTTCATTTTTAGCAATTTTCGAATGCTTGGCCTACAAAATCAGGAGCAAGTTTTTGTTCATTAATCCTTTATTTTTAAGAAGAAAATTCAAACTGCATTAAATCAGGTGGCAGCCTCATGCAATCCACCTGGGTATAACCAGGGACAGATACTCTACAGCAAACACACCACTTGGGCAAGGAAGACAATTTGTAGGAGCATTTGTTTTAACTCCACTTGGAAAAGCATTTCAGAGAAATGGGAGACATTAGTAGAAAAGAGGGACCTTTTTGCTGATAAGATGCAATTATGAGATTTGGAAACCACAAAGTTAATTTGATGCACTATTGATATGTTCTGTTATTGGGATAGATTTCTGCCTAGCTTTTTCCTGAGGTCAATGTTCCAGGTTGCCCTACAAACTGCTGTCCCAGCCACTTCTTGTCCCAAGTCCCTGTTACACCTACCCACATTCCTTATCAGTTTTCCATGAGGACTCCTCACTAAGCCTTTCCTCACAGCCAAGTTTTCCTTTCAACACACAGAAAACTCCCTCTCAGTAAAGCAAATACATTTTCCAAATTTCAGTGCATTTTCATTCTTTTCAAATATTACAGAAGAATTTGTTCTTCTTTTCCATTTATCTGAGGTGATCCAGACTGGAAAATCTCATGCAAAATGCAGTCCAGAGACTGCATGAAGTAACCTTAGGGTCAAAAAACTTTAGGCCAAAAGGTTGAAGACAAAATGTCCAAAAATGAGATTTTATAGTGAGAGAAAATACTAGTTCTCTTATTAGAGGTGCTGCTGCTCAATCAGATTTTCCTGCCTGTCTAAAGCCATTTAATATATACAGAACACTTTAAACTAATGCAGTTGTTAATTCTTTATTTTTGTAGCAAGAACGTATTAACCCAAGGTCAAGACACATGAGAGAAAGAAGATAAAGTGAAGACTGAGCTTTTATCCATTTTGAAATATTTGCAGAGTAATATTTTACATTGGTTATTTGTTTAATCTACATTGGTAATAATACTGTATTAATATCTATAGTCTTCAGCACTATCTTTTAACCACCTGGGAACTGTCATACATTTATAATGATGTACAGTTATTTGACCTTCAGAAGATGTTAGGAACCTTTCACTATGTTACCTCATCCTCTGTCCTATACTGAGAAAAGTATACTTAAAAATAGCACATAGGATGCAAACCACTTTTTGTACCAATTAACACATGTTGAATTTTTTAATGACCATTGAATGAAACCAATATTTTTAAACAATTATGTGTCTTACATCTTTTATTCTAAAGCCTAAAACCGCTAATAATTTTTCCCACGACGGAAAAAATATTTCGATAAGTATTTGTGCTTAGTTATTGTTTCTTGGAGGTCACCTTAATATATCAGCTCTGTTGTCACTACAAGGTAAAACACCTTTATAATTATCACAAAGTATCTCGTAACACTATAATAAAGTTAATCAAAATGCTACCTTTGAAAATGTCACTGCTTATTAGAATATTTCCTGTGTAAACAGAAGATGAGGAATACCTTATGTTATGCAGGAAGTAAGCTTGTATGGAAGTGTAACCTCAGATCACAAACTTACTGACAGCAAAGATAAATTTAAACTACTGGAACTCTTGACACAGAAGTCTATCAACAAGTTGTACAGGAAATTATTGGTGCAGTGAATTACAAAAGATAACAAATGTAGAAAACTAATAATTATGATTTGCTATTTTTAATGCATGCTTTAGTGTCAATATTTAAATATTCCATATAATAAAATTTAATATTCCCTGTTGCTAAGATTTAAAATAATACATTTTACAAATATAATATTCTATAAGAGAAAAAGTAGTAGATTTAGAACATATTTCAAGGCTCTCCATTTCCATATGTTCTTCGAGTAAGAGCAATATCTCCTTATGAAACTTATGTCTTATGCCCTAATTCACCAGTTAAAATGCACCACTACTGAATACTGCAACCATGTACATGCTGCATGTTGTCACAAAAAGTGTTACAGTCTCCTTAAAAGTCAACTAAATACCACAAAAGCTTTGAGATTTTATTTAGTAGGTCTTCATGATACTGTTTTAACAATAATAGATAAAAATGGCATCCTGGGTTCTGTTCTATTTATTTCATTAAAATATCTTTCACATGTTTGTTCCTATGTGCAACCAGTATTTTTAAGAGATCAAGAATAGAACGTAGCCTTACAAAAGAATGCATTTTTCCACGATACTTGCCTCAGTCCGTTCTGTGTTAAATGTAATTATATAAACCACATCAATTAGTCTTAAGTACGAGATAATGTGGTAAAAAATTCAAACTGTGTCACACACTAGGTATTCAGGCTCAGAGGGAAAGGAAGTATACAACTGAAGCAGTGCCAAAGATGTTGATTGCTTGCCATGTCTGCTACGTATCAGCAGAAAAAGAAAGCATCTGTTTTTAAAATCCATTAGCAACAAATATAAGTCCTTCTACCGATCTTACTGCAGGGAAGGCCACTGAAACTGCACTGAAAGTATTTGAGAAAACGATGGAAAATTGGAAAAATAACACTTATTCTGCATGTTAGACAGCTTATACAGGATAAAAGGACAGTATTACTTTGTTGAGTGGGAACTTGGACTCTATTGTACTGCCTCGTCTTGAAGCAAAACTATCAAAAAGTTAGGATCAAATAGAAATTAAAAGTTGGAGTATCAAATGCAAGGGGCTGCTGATGGTCTTTCCTCCAATGATGATCTATTAATATTTACATGAAGTTGGAAAGAAGAGTTTTTCTTTCTATTGCACAGCATTTGCATTCAGTACAATGGTTTAAAACAATCAAATTTGATTCTTCAAAGTCTTGCGATACACTCAAAAAGTGATGTCAACTGTTCTGTTTTCAAATTTAGAGTTTGTAAACAAATAGCTATATGATTTCCTTTTGTATCACAGTGAAACACCATCTGTATTAGACACCGTATGAATAAGTACTAAGGAATCTGTGTTTGATAAAGAGAAACCCATTTCCTAGAGAATAACATAAAAAATAAGCTATATTTAGAAATCTCCTGCATATGGATTGTCACAGTAACAAAAATAGAAACTTAAGAATAGGCAAGTTTCTATCACTGTTTCAACAGATAGTGCTGACAAGAGCTTAAAGCTAAAATCTTAAAATGTGGGCAGGAATGCTAGGTGCCCAGATCCTGTTATAATCAGCTGCATATCAACCTCAGAATTCTACTGCTGTTCTTCACATGGCTGATCTGCAGCCTCATCGTAGGATGAAGAACTGACTCATCTCATAGAGCTCACTCCATGAGAGTGGGCTAAGTTATTTGTATTTGTTTTCCATAGAATAATATCCATTGAAATCCGTTTAAACAGCAGCTGCGATAGAGCATGAAAAAGATACCGAAGGATATATCTGACTATAGATCTTTATATTCCAGTGTTTCCACCAAATATGCTTTCCTAAGTGAAGTGTAAACAAAAACAAAAGAAACCAAAACCAAAACCAAAACCAAAAACAAGAATAAAACAACAACCAAAAACTGGGAAGAACCTGCACCAAACTAAATAGATTTCAAGAAAATTTTCTGTGAATTATCTTGGAAGTTAAAATTAATTAAAAAACAAACAAAAAAAACCCACAAACAAAACAAAACAAAAAAAAAACAACAAACCCAGGATTACGTACAATGTAAGCAAACCATAAAATAATAACCTTGATAACTGGTTTTCTAATGGCCAGTGGAGCATTAGCCTGGCAATAAGGGGTTTCTGTCTCTGTTCCTCGCATGCAAGCACAGGTCTTCTCTCACATCTACCAGTTGTTTCACCTTTGATGTTTTAAGAGCATCCCTGGATACTTCCTACCATAGTATTCTTTTTAATGTTGGGAAAGGGGTGGGGTTTTATTGCTCAGGTTAAATTTTTGGGATACTCAACACCAAGATTTACCAAGGAATTGTATCAGTGAGTCCCCGAGCAGCATTTTGTCACGGCGTTCCCAAGTTCTGTCAAGCAAAGCAGTGTCAGGCTTTAAGCATTTAATACCAGCATGGACTGTGAACTGCCAGAGTACTGCTCTTACCACTGCTACATCTCAGAAGCTCTTCTGTGGCCTGAAGCATAAGATCATCTGAAAAAAAAAAAAAATCTAATCTATACACACCCACTTAAGTAAAAACATATGTATATGCACACACGTATATGTATATTTATCTAGTAGCTGAAAGGAGCATTCAAACCAGCCACATGCCAACTCTAAGGTGGGAAGTTTGGATTTGGAAGAGTAAGCTTCCTGAGGGGTTTCTCTTGTTACCTGGCAAAGAGGAGGAGAATTATCACTATGTAGGCCAGACCTGTGTTGAATGTAGGGGCGCACTGGGTGTAAACGACAAGGTGTTAGCAGTGGGGGGTTGCAGTGGTGACCTCTGTGAGAAGAGACCAGTGGTTGCCCTGTGCCGAAAGTGATAAGTTCCATCTGTCTCCAATGGACCCGCCACAGGGCACAGTTGGGCCCCCCAGCTGTGAAAGAAAGGAAAGGGAAAGGGAAAGGGAAAGGGAAAGGGAAAGGGAAAGGGAAAAGGAAAAGGAAAAGGAAAAGGAAAAGGAAAAGGAAAAGGAAAAGGAAAAGGAAAAGGAAAAGGAA